>JAHWXV010295436.1:0-44159 GCA_024586415.1 Phrixothrix hirtus | reverse complement strand
CCCCACCCCGCCAACTCGCCAAATCTAGCCCCCCCCCCCCCGAAACCGTTATCACCCTCGTAAAATAAAATTCCAATCGAAAGAGCGATATTTGGACTTCATCAAAGAGATTCAAGCGGAGTCAAAACAGGTACTAAATATGTTAACGCCTATAAATTTTTAAGGATGTCTCCAATTATGCGAAAATCGTTGTAATCGTTGTGAAGATCATAAAGTAGAGTCGTTATTATACTTTTTACTTCGTAATATAAAGCAATAACTATATTTTTCTAATTGCGCAATAAAGTAAGTTTAATGATAATTTACAATTTCATTCTTCTTAACTCAGTTACTGTTTAATTTTGCTTTGGTTCACAATCATACAATTTTACCCCTTTTTACGAAGGCAATGTTTGATTTCAGAAACAATTCGACAATATGTTAACAAATTAAAATCGGGAAACCGCATTCTACGAAGGCAGCGTTTGATTTCGATTTCAGAAACAATTCGACAATATGTTAACAAATTAAAATCTAGAAAGATTACATGCCAAAAAAATCATCTTGTGTCTACAACCGCTATCCCCGAAAATGATAGACTGCAATGACTGCAAATAATTTACAACTTCATACTTCAGCTAAGGTTAGAACTACCTCATCACATACGCAAAACAATTGAGTCGTGACCGTACGCAGAAAATTTTCTTGGGAGGGATTTCCAAATAAGTGACTTTTTTACGTTCTACCTACTCTTCCCCATCTTCTTCTCTCACTTTTTTAAAATAGCAGAAAGCTGTACTAACAATTACTAATAGACAAGGTGTCCCAAACTTTTGACAAAATTGGATATTTCCCTTATCTTAAGGGTTAATAGAAAAAGTTGTTAATACAAAATATACCCATTCGTTAGCTCTATATTTTAAAAGTATTTTAAATTATATAGAGTGCGTCGTTATGTTGTGACAGTATAAAGTTGTATTTTTTTAAATAAAACACCCTATATATTATAGTAAATTTAAAATCTGCTCACTTTGAAGATTACAACAACATAAGCTTGTACTAGCTTATACTGGGTATTTTAAAGGATACAGATATTATTATATGAAAAACATGTAGAACTCAACAGCTTGTATTTTTTACAAATTATAAGCCACAATTATTTTGATGATGTCAGAAGTTTTATAGTATAATCTAATTTTATTGCAAGATACAATACCTATGATCTTGCTTAAATTGATACAAAGCGATCCAAAACTCGACGACAGAGTTTTTTCAATTTTCTTAAATGGAACACGCTGTATTTAAAGATGTCATAAGAAAGTACATTACTTATACTTTTATTGAGCATTCCCTATACCCAAAGTTAATAATTACTGAAATATTTTATACTGAATGTCTCAACATAAAGGAGATATCCAACTTTGTCAGAGGTTTGGAACACCATGTATAATATTTCCAAGATCAACCCAAAATGATGGACCACTACAAAATAGAGGTGCTCGTCTACGCAACTCGATCCAACTTTGCGCATAGGGCTGTGTTGTTCATGGATACATGATAAAAATTTAAGAATACATTATAACAGAAACGAATTGCAGAGAGTATATTTCAGCCTGGATATAACAGTAACTACGGAATATATGATTCAGGACGTTTTTCAAGGAGTTGATATACTTACAAAATACAAAATTGAATAAGCTATAATTTATTTAAAAACAATTTAAACGGATTTGAGTACCTGATCCTTACTTTCCAATAAATTTACATATGAAGTTGAGCAAAGTACAAATAAATTCTGTATGAATGGCCTCGAACTAATCAAGCAGTCGTGGATTAATGACTCAAGTCTGGAAATTGGGTCTTTATTCATATATTGACAAAACTTTGAATATCATTTACCAATTTTTTAAATTTTAAATAACATATATTTATCGCCGATTCCTTTTTAATACTCTTCGTAGCAAAACACCGATAATTATACAATGTACAGTATATGTAATAAAAAATCATTCGTTTTTTTTTATATTTCATACATTTACATATATATTTATTATGAAATTCACACATTGCCGTACAATGTTGTAGCTGAAAACTAGTGCAAAAAATCGTGGCAATACACGTATAACCATTTTATAAAACAATAATTCCCTTTAAACAAACATTTTATATTATGTATATTATCAGGGAAACATTGGTTAACACTGTAAAAAATTTTGCGTTCACTTGACAACTTTAACGTGTCCCAAACAAATAGTATTATATTTTTAAATTGCGGGGCACACATTAAAATTGAATTTATATTAAATCATATTGGGTCCTAAATTCTGTCCTTTCTTCTCTAATAAGAATATCTCGAGAACTTTAAATTATTTTTTTGCAATATTAAACAAATTACGTTTCCTTGCCGTTAGTTTCAGTTGCCGTTTTTACTTAACAAAATTAGTTTTAAATTAATGCTTTCACAGTTTAATATTGTGAGAAGAACTTCCCTGATACATCATCTTTATATGTTTAATTTTCGCCAGAGTACTGCTGAAAAATTTTTCCGTCACAGGGTGTACCAAAAAATAGTGGGCATCACGAAAACTGTAGATACTTTATGATATGTAGAAACAATTTTTTTATTATTTTATTTTCAAAAACGATTTTTAAATTTTGTGAATTTAAATACTTTGTTCTAAATACAGCCCTGTCTACTAATAAACAGAATGATGAATTAAATAGTAATAGTAAAAGTGGATTAATATAATTTAATATTGCTTACAATAATCTTAATATTTGTTTAGGATATGTTTGTGATCATTTGACCCTTAAAGTTTTGTTTACTTTCTTCGAAATAACAAAACAATTTTAAATCGGCCTTTATACTTTAATATTTAATTTTCAACATATTGATTGTTTCATTGCTTGCCACCAAAATTATTTGTTAATAACGATTCTAAATTGTTTTATCTTAAATGCCAGACATGGATTTAATACAATTCATTTTCTTTTAAAATTTATAACGTGTTGAATGAAGATATTCTAAAACAAAATAACCGATTCTTTTTACACCAACTAGCAACAATATTATTCCCTAAAAATTACCATTATAAACAAAAAGAACAATTGGAAAACACATTCTTTATTTATTTTGCTGTGCAAAAATTATTTTTAAATGTTTAGCTCACCTATTAGATTCGTAGAACGAGAGCTAGATTTTGAGACCCAAAAGGGTTAAGAGCCCCCATAAACAAGACCTTTTTGCATTTTCAAAAAACGTGTAGTGATAAATTATTGAATTGCTTTGATTTAATTAATTATATAAAAATGAATAGCATTTTTGAAATCCTTACGATTTTCTGATTCCAATGATATTGAAAATTAGCTAATTATATTATTATAAACTAAAGAATTCAAAAATTACTGAGCGCTCTAGTGATCGCTGTAATCAATTACATTACACGTACATATTACCGACTAAGATCAGTCGATCGCATGCACGCAGCCCTCGTTTTTAATCAACTAGCCGCCGCGGCCAAGTGTGTAGTCGCTCTTAAAGTGACCGCGCATCAGGTAACCACACCACGAGAACCAGCCGCTCTAATGAAGAATAATTTTGTTGGTCACGTGCATCCATTTGAGCTTTTGATAATCGCTACGACCCGCAAGCTTTAGATATCAAGTGCGCATTCTACGATATAAATTACGGTATCTCATTGGCCGCTAGGTCGCTATTCGTTTACTGCTTATTGACCCTTACAGAGATCTTTAGTGGTTACTGTGATGTCTTTAAAATATGCGACTTGCCTTCTGATATAACATGATACCATGTTGGGGCGGGTCCCGACTCTGACCTGCCTGCGCTGCCCGAGGGCTATTGATGACCCGGAGCATCGGCTGCTTCACTGTTCAGCGCTCAAACAGGTTCGAGAAGAAGTTGTGAGGCTCTGTGGAGCTCTGCCGATACTTCAGGACTTCCTACAGCTCGAAGTGCCAGTGCTCCGGCGTTTTTCTCGGGTGGGGGGTGGAGTGACGTGGGTGGGCGGCTGGCCGAGTTCTTGTTTTGTGCAACCAACATTTCTGTACCTGTAATTGAATTTGTTCAGAATTATTTTATCCAGAATTTATTATTTATTTAGAATTTTATTTATTGAGAATTTTATTTCATTTTATTTTATTTCATTATTATTTTGTTTATTGTACTGCCTGAATCACATTTTGTTTCCATATTTAATTTTGTTATTATTATGAATTGCCAATTAATTTGTCATAGACTCACCGAACTCTTATTGCTGAATGCACTCTATTAGAATTGTTGTTGGTCACTGGAATAATCCGAATGCTTACTTTACATTGCATTGATAACTGATGCATTATAGTTATTGTCAACGTACTGCACAGACGATTACTCCACTGGTCAGATGATTTGCACGAATTTCTGCAGCGCAAGTTATCTGCCCACCGACCACAGCATTTCTGTGAACACAAAATTTTGTAAACCTGATACTGTACTAAATATTTTAATTAGATGTATATTTCTAGATAACAGTTTGTATTCTGTAATTCCACGCCCAATTTGGCGTAAATAAAAACACGCGCTTCGGCGCCCTTCATTATTATTATATGATGGCATTCTGAATCAGTTAATTGAAATAACAACAATAATTGCCATTTTTGGTGCTTCGTCTATAAAATTACTCAATTTTTCAACCTAACGTAACTTTCTTTTATCGATTTTTAATTAATTTTAGAACTATATTTTTCCCGCAAAATGAATATTTAATAACTTATATTGCAACAGTTTATTAGGTCTTATGTTTTCATAAATATATTCACGTCCTGATGAGGTAATGTCAAAAAATGTTTCGCTAATTCACCATCCATGTTCGCTTATGCCACTCATTATTTTCAGTATTAAAATAAAATACAGCTTGGCACGAACAATCACGCCTCAAGATACATGATACACAAACGATCATTTCATATTACTACTGGTATACTCAAATCTCAACCTCTAGTATATTAAGTTACTCGGCATAAACTTTAATTGTTTTCATTGTAAACATTTATGTTTTTGTTTATTTGGCACATTAAAGAACTCATTGTACATAAAATCGAAAAAATGAATATAGAGTGTTTGAAATTTCACAAATTACTCATTAAGGAAGGTATGTTATAAAATAAACAGTTGTGTAGACTATTATTATATGTTAACTGTACGAGAGCTACTTCAAAAGTAATATTTATTTGAATATAATATGTAAGATACCAACATTCGAATTTTATAAATATTTTCTGTCGTCAAGTAAAATCACATGAAAAAAGTGCATATTCTTCTGTAACACTCTGTATGTTCAAATATATATGTCAACAGTTTTGTTGTAAAAACTAATTGAAGTGGCAGTAAGGATTTTCAAGAAAACTGTGCCTATTCAACATTCTATTAATGCACGTTCAATTAGAAATAATTAATTAATTATACACCAACAAAATACCGATTTATAGGTAATATGCATAACCGCATGAATCATTATAGTAAAACGCCTAACTATTGAAAATAATATTTAAGAATGTGTTTAAAATTATAAAGAAGCAAACGAAAGTTCAGGCGCTGGAAATCTCAAACGTAATGTAGGCAAACAAACGCATGAATTAAATAAAACTACTATACATTAAAATAAGAGAAGATACAATAAACTCCATCTTCTTAATTTTTAATCATTGCATGTTTTGAAATTTCTCAGTATTTATAAGTAACTAATGTTCTAAAAGATCAGATACAAACTAAACAAATTAGTGGATGTGAGAAAAATTATTAACGACGAAAAATCTAAATTTCATTGGCTGTTTAAACAAACAGTGAAGTTCCAAAAATACTCAGAAAGAAGATGATAAAACGGCTGTACGCACTAGAGAAAACTACTTTTGTGTATTATTTTTCCAAAAGTGCAGTGATATAAAAATTTCAAGTTCTTGTTACTAAACATTATAATTGGCCTTTAGTAATGATGAATGTCGCTATTCAAAGTAATTTAACAAATAATTTATATTGCTTGAGGTAGTCGTTAAAATAAGCTGAGGCTACATTGTTTGTGAATAATTGAGTAAAATCAATTATCCATAAAGGTGCGTACTAACATAAAAACCGTACGCGAAAGTGTTATATAATTGGAGTGTTATATAATTGGAGTGTTATTAAAGTCCATAAAAATAAATGTAAACGCAAAACATTTGTATTCATTTATTTGAGTACAAAATACTATAATTACAGTTAGGTCCTATTTTTAGAATAGACAAACAACAATTCAACTCATATAACTTTAACTTGCCTGATATTTATTTAAATTAAAGCACATTGTGTAAATAGTTTTAGAGTTGTTAATAATTAAATACTAATTAATCTGTATCATATATAAATAGTTAAACCTTTATTATTGATTATTCAATATTTTTAACGCTGATAATAACTTGAGTCAAAGAATACTTTCCTTAATCCTTTACAACTTACATTTTGAGATAAGATCAATATAAGCTGAACTGAAGCACTTACCTTTCTATACGAGATCTACAAAATAATTGCACAATTCGCGTAAACTTTGTATAATAATGTTGAATCCGTCGAAGAACACAACGCTTCACTGTAAAATAAAACACTATCAATCTATCCATCATTACACAAATACGATGTTCAACTTAAATCTAAATATATTTACATTAATAAACACACAGAACTAAAACTTATTACACTTCGGTAACAGAAGACACCGAAAGTGCATGGTAAAACACAAAAATTCTGATAATTTAACATTACATACGTTTATAAATGAAGGCGAATCTGTAAATGAAATTAATATATCCTCGATTTATTTACAGTTTGTTTTAGAATGACGTAATAACTGTTTCATACGTTCACAGTTTATTCACTTAAAACGACACGCTCAGTTCTCCGCTATTGAAGTGGCTCTCATACAATTCAGTACCCTTTTCTAAAAGTGATTTTGATGGCATCTACTAGGAATTTTTTAAAACGAGTGTTTTTCTCTTGACGTAGAACTATTCCCGTGTGTGTGGTCCAAGTTTGTTGGTGGGTTTTAAAATCACCCTGTATGTTGATTATAAAATGTGTTCGAAATGGTTTCCATTGTAATATAAGCAAGCATGTGTTCTTCTTGATAAAGATCTTCTAACAGTTCTCAATATTAAATTTTTGTTATAAATGTCTTGGAAAACATTTCTAATCCGTATTTTCACGTCATCTCTTGTGGTGTGGTGTGGTGGTGTTCAATAAATCTGGTCCCTTATATATACCCCCCCACACAGAAAAAAAATCAATTTTTATAAATCCGGCGATCTTGCTGGCCAAGGTAGAGGCCCTTCTCTTCTGATCAATCCATTCGGATATGAAATATTTAAAAGTTCCGCACATTTATTCCAAAATGTGGTTGCGCTCCATCTTGTTGTAATGATAAATGTCTTCCTAGGTTTAATAGTAAATCGTATAAATAATCTTGACAAGCATTTTGCAAAATATTTCAATATGATATTCTAGTAATAGCGCCTTCAAAAATGTATGGGCCTAGTGGTATATTGCGAACGATACCCTCCAAGATTTAATGTCCATCTGTGTTGACGGTCAATATTTCTTATGAAATTTAAATTAACATATGTATAATAATGAAAATTATGGCGGTTTACAAAGTCATTCTTTTGAAATGTCGACTCATCTGAAAACAAGACGAAGTCAAAAAGTCAGCATTAACTGCTTCTTCGCCAATTGCCCATTCATAAAAATCTAATCTATTCACAAAATCATTATCATTAAGTTCTTGGTGAAGTTGAATGCTATATTGATGAAAATTATCTTGCGAAATAATTCTAGATATGGATGATTAAATGATATTTAATTCAGAATTTATCTGTGTTTGTGAGAGATATGCAGATTGTTTGTTACAGAAGAAACAACAAATACTTCATTTTCTTTTGTTATTGCAGGTTTCTTAATCTCCCGCTTCTTGTACTTTACATTTCCCGTACTTTCAAACCTAGCCTTCAACCTTTCAAACGCCAATGAATTGGCAGATCTTCTTTCTAGATAACGCTCATGATTAATCCTTGAAGCTAAAAGACAATTTCTCTGACATTCCCCAAGGATGTAAACCATGCCTACCATTTCTTTTGTTGAAAAATTCATATTTACAAAAATAACAACAGTTTATAATAACAATGAATTAATTTGACATTTATACACCACGTATTTGTTTGCTGTAATTATTTTCATTATTCTTTTATTTCCAGTTAATAATTTTCTAAGCCACCTTCGGTTATGTTCATATCTGAATTAAAAAATAATAAAATAGCAATTATGCCAAAATCTGTTAGCTCTAGGACATATCAACGCCAATCTCAAGAAAATTTAAAAATGTAAATTAATGATGTAAAAATTTACATGGTGTTCTATTTAAAATAAAAAAGTTATTGTACTTCAACCACAAAAAACCAAAAGAAGGCAATTGTGGTCACCCTGTGGAAAGACAGTAAAATCTAGTTTAATTAGCGTGTAGGAATTTACTGGGTTTGCCATCTCGCCAAATATTAATTTAATCCCGCTCTTATAAACAAAATTACAAATTTTTGAATTGTAGCATCTTTTTTGCATGGAAAACAGTTTTATACACAAAACTTAGGAAGTACTGACTTTAGGCATAGATAATTGGGATGTGATAAATGTAATAATATACATGGTGTCCCATTTAAAATAAGATAGCAATATACTGTTGAGTTAAACTGGAACACTTTGTATATATGAAACTAATTTACAAATATGTACCATTTTACTGTAAACTATTTTTGTATTTAACGCTTTTTCATATAGCCTATACTATAGGAGCAATTAAATATTATCGGTTAGTTGAATCACCGTGCACATATCAAAATTTTCTTTTGAATTTTTCTCAAATTTCATTGACTTATCTTTACTGAAATATTTTGAAAATATGCTTCTAAGTTTGTAAGTAGTACACACGAGCGTTATAACTGCATTACCACCTTAAGATCAAAATTGGTACGTACAATCCTCGTCCTCATTAGAAGTTTATACATATATGTTAAATCTAACGAGACTGTATCCCTCCAAATTTAAAATTATAAAACGCTTATGATGCTTAAATACAAATAGATACCCATAGATGTGTATTTTTTCAAAACTCAATTACTGTATCTATAAAAATCTAGAGATATTTAAACAAATTTTTTAAATTTTTGTCTGTAAATTTTTATATTTGCTTCTGTTTCATTATGAGAAACCAAAATTGATTGCCATTATTTTTTTATATAATGAAGCAGTTCAGTTTACATACAAAAAACAAGTCGTTCGAACTCGTTACATTTAAAAAAGTCGTCAATTTACAATCTCCTCCAAAAATGGACGATGGAGGAAGTTGGTCTTTATTGAGTCGGTTTTTATTTTTTATTTAAACCTGATACGCATACATAAATGAATTTAAGATGACACGATTTAAGAATGCTTTAGCTTAAAGTAAATTTCGAATGTATAAACTTTCAATTTGGCATTGTATGTGTACATATTATATCACTTCATCAAGGTAGCGAGTGAATGTTTACGTTTATAGAGAAAGAACCTTGAGATACGTTTTGAATTTGTGAATAAAAAATTAATTTCAACTTTACATTTTTGTAATGGAACAACACGTTGTTATTTAACTTCCTTGTTTAATTAGTTGTTAATTGACGTTATTAACAAAGACCTTTATTTTTTTAACAATGACTATTTTAAAATTGCCATTTGCTTCTTACAGCTTTTTTAAGTAGCATTTATTTACTACATCCAAGATACTTTGTTGCTCCATAATTAATTATTACCTAAGAATTATCAAGGTTAAGAATGTAAGTATGCGGTTTTGATATTTTATAATGATACTAAGAATACTTGATTTTTATATTCTTCATTTTCTTATTTTTGTAATTATATCTATATTACGAATGTAATATGATTATTTATATGCTTATCCATTTTTAATTTAAAAGTCAGCTGTGTGAATAGTTTACATTCTACAAACCCGCAAAACTATAAAATTGCTTAAATTACAGAATTACAAATCGAAATTTGTCCGTTTCAAAAACGTGTACATTAGTTTTAATACTTAATTTCTGATAAATTAGTTTTTATAACAACCAAAAGAAAGACAGAGAGAAAGAGCGCACGCGTTTCCTTCCATTTAAACTAAATTTAGAAATAGCGTATGGTAGGTTACGTAACCGCTATATTTTAAATTCAGCATACACCCACTGAGAAATTTTAAATATTAGCTAATTATAAAATGCTCATTGTTTCTTAATGGAAACATACTCTCTTTAGGGAACATGACATTAGGTAAGCATCGTCAATAATATTTTTGTCATCATTCACAATAATAAATAAGAATACTTTTACTTTCAAGTAGAATCAACCTTCTCTTTTTTGACGTTAAACAGATGCAGTTAAAATTCGCTTCAACCTATTAAAATACGTGTCGAAGCGAAGCTTATACGAGAGGAGGAGTCTTTTCCTCAAGGTCACTATGTAAAATAACCTTGATTTGTGTTTCTTTCACACATACAATAATCTCATTTATACATACACAGTTCCCCGCAGATCAAAGTCAGCACCAACGCCATTCTTTTTCCCAGTTGTTCGAAATTTAAAATTTGGCATATTTACCGTATCCAATAGTTTTAAATGCATACATACATATATGTACATATGTACGTTTCTAAAGTATGCTGCTTTAAAAATTCGAATTAATTTAAAGCTACTTATGTAATAAAACTTTCCAATAAAACAATTTTATTTTCGGTAATAACGTTTTATAAATTTTCAGGAGTGAGATTATAAATTTTTACTGGTCAATATTTGGTGAATTCTATAACAATAACAAATACATATATATGTATGTATGTAGTTTTTTAGAATAGTATTATGTCGTGATAATTACATATGTAAGATTTAAAAACGTATTAAGTTATTATAATTGCACCTCACTTTAACAAGATTCCTGCAAGTATTTGTTCCAACTGAAAAGTTTCATCTATTTAGACAATGACATGCCTGCCCTCTTTTCGGTAACTTCAAAATCTTATTTTTGAACTACATATTTCGTTAATGTAAACAGTTGTCTATTTTTGGATAAAGAGCCATCTAGGTGAATACCTGTTTCATTAATGTAGATAAAATATAAATCCTACTTAGCTTATAATTTATAACTGACATTTTTTACAGTAGGTGTCAGCACTTAATTGTTTATATCAAATGATCGTTAATTATTTCCATTTAAAAACTTTTAATTGTTCTATTTCTAATTAACTATTACACTAAATTTTACGAGCAAAAACCAAAGACGTTTTCAGGCGACTGAACAGTTCGTTAGTTCGAATAACAACCCATTTTAGCAGCCGTGGTTGCTCAAGTTATGACGTCATACATACAAACTATTTACCAACTTGAGGACGCATTCCTGCATTCTCTGCGAATACTGATGCTATGACGTCATGTAAAAGCACTTCTCACAACGTTCCGTTTTAATTCAGGAAACTTGCAAGTCGAAGAACCCATCTTGTACTGCAACACTTTGCTTTGGAAGTGACATTAAATCGGTAATGACATATTGTAGATATGTATATACATACATACGTATTTGGTAGTTTACTACAACTCATATCGAAATACTATTCGGTACTGACCATAGATACTTTATTTATGGTACTGACAGCACTCACAGGCTTTGTAAAATAAAGAAACCTGTTTACAGGATTGTTATAACCTTACATTATAAGCAGTTATTTGTTGTGCAATAAATCATAATACAAATATGATTTCCAACTCAAAAACAAGAATGAAATTTGTTACAAATTTAAATACATACATAGATATCTGTTATCTATAGATAGAGTTATGTACAGCATACGTACAAAATGTATACATAAGTAAACATATTCTGTAAATAGTTGGTCTTTGGCATGATAAGGGTAATATGTATGTCTGTAACATACCATATATAGTATACATCAAACAATTTACAAAAAATATTCGGTCGCTGGAAATCGCCTTTGTGAGGTAATATAAGCAAATATTTATAAACTTATTAAATACGCACGCTTAAAAAAACTGTTGCATTACATTTATTAATGTTTTGATGCACAGGTAATTTTTAAAGACCTGAATAGGTGTTAAACAAGTATTTCATAACAACATAGTAACCCTATGTCACATTTAGTCATAGACTTTGTATTTATTTTGTTGTCAATGATTTATCAATATCTTGCTATTTCGATGTTGTTTAAAATTCGTATGTGTTTATTAGTTTTTTTCGAATTTGTGACATCTGATGTTATAGGTGTGCTAAAAATGCCGCTACAACTGACTGATGTGAAAGCTGTAACTTTTGTTGCCTGCTCTCTTAATTTTCTTTACTCTAAGCTCAGAGAGCGGTTGAACCTTATCAGGTAACTAACGAATTCGCAGCTAAACCAAGATCCATGATCGATTGTGGTTGGTCTTACACTTTTGAGAAATTACAAATGTGCTATTGTAATGATACGTAATCGACTTTTAGAAATAATAAATTTAAATATAAGTGAGAATATTGCAAGAAGAAGACTACATTCATATAGACCTGCAATAGGTCGCAAATTTTATCGTCACCATCGAGTAAGCTCGCTTGAATTTCTCCTGATGGCACGCTAGTTGGAATTTAAATTAGTGGAGCAATGTTCTATTTGCAGATGAATCAAAACTGAATTAATTGGATGGAGGTGAAACAATTTGAAGAAGACCAGGAGAACATTTTACGCAATGCTTAACGCATACTTCTTAGAAGAATATGTAGTACTGGAGAAAACTTCATGTTGATGCCCAATCACATTATGTGCAACTTGTACATCAGTATCTTGATGGATTGGCCAGAATGGCATCCTGATTGCAACCTAATGAAACATATCTGAGAAGTGCTACCCTGTTGTGTTCGAAAATATCTGATAGGGTCAAATATTTTTAATGAGCTGCGCAGTGTCTTGACCAATGAATGGGAATTAATACCTCAACAGGCTATCCGATACCTCATCATCGGTATTCCATGACGGATGAACGCTGTAATAAGAACTAGAGGTGACAATATATGCTATTGATCATAGATTTCATGATCATTTCAATAAATAAATTATCAAATGTTATCATTCTTCATATTATATCGTCGAGAACCTCATATATAAACAAGTTTAATTTAGTCACACATTTAAATATTACTTGTACAAAATTATAAAAGTATTAGGCGGAAGTATATTTCATTAAAGTTAGATACCTATTCGACGTATATAAAAAAAAGTTAAATGGTGTACATTCGTTTCATAAACACTCACCTTAGTATTACACAAAGGGCGGATTCAACCAAGAGCGTTATGTAAATTCAAATCTCTCATCAAGAAATTTTAAATGCAAAAAGTAATGTCCCTATAAGATTTATTTAGTCAATTTATATAGGCAACACGACTACCAAGGTGCTCTTAGATACGAACTATATCTACAGTAGTTGGGTTACCTATATAAACTGACTAAATAATTGTTATACGGACACTACTTGTTTTTCCCACATTCAAAAGATTTCCAGATTCACCCATAATGCTTTGCCTCTAAACTCCGTGTCCTAAGTTCATCCTATGAAGATTACTATCATTATATTTCCTAAACGGAATAAAATCCTTAGGTTCTCCTTTCAAAGCATATTCCTACAGACATGTATTATACATATACCTTAGAGGTATAATGATGAAATAAAATGAAAATAAATTTATTTTGAGTATTTTGATACATTTTTTATTTACATATGCGGTCTACATCTTATCTATGAGACTAGTTGCTCCATGATGGCAAAGTTGGATACTGAAGCGAAAAGTATTTGCATTCTAGAGTTTGTAAATGATTTAACACAATTTACAATAAATAATCAAAGTTTATCATTAAATTATTTACAAACCTAGTTTCAAATGCTAGATAAAAAATTGCGAAGTATACACTAATAACGAAATATGGTGTATAAATAACAATACTTTTAATATAAAATAACTTAGAATAAATAATGTTAGAATCATGCTAGCAACGATATCGATGCCGATCACTAGCACGAATGACTATTACAAATGATTTAATATTTAAATAATTATTGAAAATGAAGATGGGGATGATAGACAATATACATTCGATCAAATCTTGTATGTTTAGGTTTAGATCAGTACTGCTTATTCTGAAAGCATCTTTGGACTTTCGAAATTCACAAATCTTGTGCTCAATTGGGACCGTTTTTTATTATTATCAATTAGCCACTTTCACAAATTCTGAATTATCATATCCTCGGGCACTAACGAACGTTGTAGTTGCTCCTTTACGATCAATAGCTCGCACCCTTACGAATAAAAACGCGGCTACCAAACTCGCCACTATCAGCACTAAAAGAAGCATTACCAATCCTGCTACAAAGCTAGGTACAGACATGCAAATTGTTTCAGAATCAGGAGAAGATGTCGATTGAATTACTACAGTTTCGTTACTTGCGGCAGCATTTAAAGCGAAATTTACATCCCCAGGAGCTACAACTTGAATCGTTCTGCTTGTATTGACATCGGTCATTTCTTGAGCCTCCCTTTTGTAAATACGAGTGGTCACTACATTTATAAATTCGGAATTGCGTTTTCTCCTGACGCCTTGTAATTCTGCGGGTAAATTTTCAACCGATCGAGGACGACCACCTAATGTTGCTAAATTTCCTTCTAATTCGTCAGCAATTCCGCTTTTTCTTTTTACCGTATTATATGAACCGTGATGTCCAGGCAACGGAGGCGGTGGCAAATGAATATCGTTATTAGTTTGAGATGGAGTTTGAGGTGCCGGAGATGATGGATTTGGTGGATTCGACGTTGAAGAGGAAGATGCTTGTGCTTGTGGAGCAGGAACGACTTCCGAATTTTGTTCAGAATAAGCGCCAGAAGGTCCAGAAGGATGGCGTGGATCAGGAAAGGCTGGAGGTATACCATATTCTTGTAAATTTGGGGTGCCATATTCTGCATGTAAGTTACCGTTATGTAAATTAAAATCACCGTTACCTATTGCGTTACTAATAGCCGGGGGACCATATTCGCCGGCGATCCCTAAACCGTGTCCGCCGCATTTCGGTTCTGGACAATTATAACGACAAACTTGAATTACACATTGGAAATGTACGTTCATGGAATCCGGGAACTTAAAAGCTTGGAAGTAAGCAAACGATACTACCGAGGCAGATGGGCCAAAGTTTTTGATTTTTTGGAATTTGCTCATTATTTTGGGTCTCACAACGCACCCATATTGATCCACTAATTGTATAGGAGCTCGTTTCCCATCATGAGCTACACAGTTACGCACAAGCATATCGAATTTATTTTCGTCATCTTTAATAGCTAACACCATAGTCATAGTTTGACCTATTTTAACTATTCCTGAAACTTCTGATGCCCAAGGTCCTTTTCCTACCTGAATTTGCATCCAACATTGTAGGTTATCTCCGAGAAAATTTGCAGTAACTGCATGTAACATATCGACTTGGAAAGGTCTAAATGTTACAGCTTTTTCATAAAAATCGTACCATGTACAACGTAATTTACGAGCTTGATCCCAGACTTCCTGGACGTATGAATCATATTGTATGATTATTGTATTTTCTACATAGCTTCCGCTTGGCGTAGGCCCACCATAACTAGCCGCATTATGATTAGCCGAAGAAGACATTCCACAACTATTGAGAAAAATTTCGAAGGTGGCACTAAGATGCCCAGTTCCGGGTTTCAAATGTACACAGTGAGGGTCACTGTAAAAGCCTTTCGAAAATATCATTCCATAAAATGGTCTATCAAATTCTATATTAACTCGCATGTGTGTCTTCTCACATTGAACTTGAAGATGTTTAATTTGAGGCATATCTGGCGTTGCTAGAGGCCAAGGGTCGTCGTTATTTCCACCACCGCCTTGTAAAAGAGGAGGCGCATAACCTGGACCAGATAAGGGTGGACCGTATACCGTTCTATGTTCTAAAGGTAGTGATGCTGAATCCGGAAGTGGAGCTTCGCATCGTATGCCCTATTAAAACATAAAATTTCTTATTTTAGCAGTATCAGTAAACTGAAAACATTTTTGTAATATAATAACGCAATGAAGCTATGCAGGTACCACGATATTTATTTACCTACAAACTTCTCACATTATATTGGTAGTTGAGTAATAGAACAAGGTCACAGAATTCACTTACCCCCATTAGGACTCCTAAAAGTGCGCTCGCAAATAGTCCAATAGAATTACTCATGATGACGTTGTTGGTCAAATTTGTCCGTTATCAATTCTGAAATTAAAGTAATGAAAACACTTTATATCATTGGCAGATGTGCTTGAGGTGCGATCGAAAACTTGGTCTCACCACGTCGCACCTCTCCACACTTGATGGACTCTGACCCACTAACACAGTAGTGAGGCAGTTCAGCGGCCTACCTTACTAATGCTTCAAATCTGTTTTTTAATAGAAGGGATACTAACAGATATTTCTAAGCAATTGCAACTACTAAATGTATCTACAAAACAATAAATATGATATGTCGCGATGCTTATTTTGAAAGTTACCAAACCGGAACTGTCCATCCCACTGATAATCTACTGTTAAACAAGTCGCTCGTTTTAAAATACTAGAAATAGTAAAATAAATTTAATTTCATAATTTCAATCCTAATACCGGAAGAAATGACGAACGACATTATGACGTAACGATTATTAAATGCCTGCTTTGCGTACGGCAGGAACTTCTTAACGGAATGTTTTACATTTATTGATGGCCTACTTCCGAGCGATTAACAGATGTGCGACCTTGTCTTTCTTATCAATGCCTTGCAGTGTTCCAGTAACGTGAAGAGAAATGCAGATACTAGAGCGCATTATCTACCTATCTACTTCTCATCGTCGACCGACATTTAGGTTCTATACTAGAAAGTAGACCGCAGTTCTACAATGACGTTCGCTGTATGCAAGATTATTTATTTAGTCGAACGCGTTTTTCCTCATATCGATTGTTTTAAGAATGCACAAAGCTAAGAAAATCTAATTAGCAAAACGCATGAGGAAATGTTTGAAATTTCATATACAAATTTGAAAAACAATACAATGCTCGTGTTCATATTGTTATTACAGCATAATCGAATAAGCGTTTTCTCTTTCTATTGTTTTCTGGCAGAGAGCAGAACAGTTTAACCATCCTTAAAGAAGTCCTCGTATTAAATTTCTCTTTTTATGAATTTGGCAAATACACGCAAGCAAGTTAAATATAGAGTTCATGCGGCGATTTCTCGATGTTTTTATCGATTTGCATAATTAGCATTTATATGTTTACATTTTAAAAATTAAGTAAGAATAAGGCGTTTTTCTTGAAATAAGAAATTTTGATGAAGTAAAAATTAAATAACCGGAAAATAATCTTTCAAGGTCAAACGATGGTAATAGAAAATTCTTAATTTTGTAGTAGTAGGAAGTTATTCGAGCGTGTAATTTTGCGCGTTTTAAATAACCACGCTTAAGAATTTACAAATAGGAGCTGCCGCAGAAAGTATCAATGTCGCAACAGGTGCGCGTGTGCACAGAACCATTGACACACTGGCTTGCTTTCCTTTCTTCTGTGTGCTCAATCAAGGAAGGTACACAGAGATGTTTATTAGCGGCAAAATTTTGAAAAATTATTTTTTATCGCACTTAACTTTCGTGTTATTTAACGGAAACCATCACCGTTGAGGACGTGTATTCGCTCGTCGTATGTTACAAATTACCAGCGCAACCGGAACAAACCGCAAATCAACTGTTTCTTTGTGTATGTATACATTAAAACCGTCTTGCCGAATTTTTTTAACTACTCATTTGGTGCTTACATATAAAATAATTTAAAGCATTAATTTCTATGTACTTATAATTATTTAGATACCTTAAATAATGAGTTACAGTCCGATAACGGAAGTGTAAATAGAACCAAAACACGTCACTTATAAACCCTTCTAGTTTTTGAGATAGGTACACTACTCTTTCACTCACTAACACATGATAAACTAATTTTAATTAAGCACTAATTAAAACGGCACCCGAGCCTCAACAACCATGCAAATGGTTTAAAAGTAACCTGTATTAAAATCTTCAGTACGTTTTATACAGATGTGAAAGTTAGCCCCCCTACGTGTACGTACCTTTGCAGGTGGGATATCAAGTGTGAGTTTCCTTAAGATTCGTCAGCCCGGATCTTCATACAGGGATGTCCGTTTTTCCCAGATTTCGAAATTATTTAAACACTTTCTGTAGATATATTTTTTTATCCTTGTATCCAATCCATTACACAATTATTACATTAAATACAAATCACTTTTAAGTTTGTTTAAACATTCAGAAATTATGTTAATGAAATTATAAAACTGAACAGCACGTTGGGGCTATGTTTATATTTAACAAATTTAACTGTTAAAAGTTTAAAGAAATACATGCATACAAACAGCCAACAATTTTTGAAATTTTCAGGGTAGATAATTTGACAATTACAATTTCGTTAAGCACTGTACATTCACAAACTTCAAAATCTTTGTTAACTTGTTACGTTTGAACGGACAATCTGATACTAACACAGTTAAAACATGAGAAACATCTTCGATCAATAAATCATCTAAGAATGTAACTCAACAAAATTAAGAGTTGTTTTTAACGCTTGATGAGTTCTTCGAGTTATTAAAAATAATTAGGTCATTGAATTGAAATGGAACTTTTGATAATTTTCGAATATATAATGATGAAAAGTCCCAAAAAATAAAAAAATATTTACAGTTAATTCTTCTCTTCAAATTATATATTTTTATTGATATCGTACATATTTTTTGTTTTTTAAAGTAATTTCTGACGATTCCTTTAGATAAAGATAATTTTTACCAATTTTAGTCATCAAAGAACAAATATAAAACATTGAAAAAGCTTCTTCACGTTCGAACGTTTTTCTAGTTGATGGTTTCCCTCAGAAATAATTGTTTTGGTAGGTTTTTAAAATATTCATCCATTGCACGTTTCAATTCATTATCCGTAGGTCCTTTTTTAAATATTTAAACAAAGAAAATGTTAGGGTCTTATATTTGCGTTGTAGGGTCGACATGTCAGATCATCCTGCAGTTGTCGTGCAAATACACTTCATGTTCTGAATTTGTCGTTAGCTGTAGTCCCTTTTTGTACATACTCAATTAGTAAAACACCTTGCATGTCCCAAAAAATGGTTGCCATTAATTTTCCCACAGAAGATTGATGTTTGTTGTTTTGGTTGCTAGAAACCTTTGCGAATTCACTGCATCGATTCTGATTTAATCCTAGTGGTAGATCTGCATCTCATTACCTGTGACAATTTGCAAAAATTCTGATCACTCCTGCGGCATCTCTTTCTGGCAATGCTTTGATCTGGCGTAATCAGTTTGGGAATTCAATACATTTTCATGCTTCATCGCAAAAAATTTTAAACAATTGTTTCTGACACATTAACTTCATTAACAATAAGCGACGTTTTATTCGCTGATTTAACAACTTTCTTTACATTTTGAATTTTAGATCATTATGTATCGATTTTAGATCCAACCAAAATCGTTTAGTCTGAAATTAGCTCTCGTCTCTCTATACTACAGACCATTCGTTCATAGATAACTTTCGGCTCATTGCTCTTTAATGAGAAACTTTATGACGCTACAATGTTGGAGTTTAATATTACTTATTTTGCACACCAAAAACGCATATACGTAAAAGCTTTATATTTATTTCGACAGTAAAATATTGTTATTTTAACATAGCATTTACATGGATGGGTAGATTACATAAAACTGCCTTCGTATTTTTCTCGGAGAAAAGAAGACTGAGCACATACATTCGTGTGGGCGAAACAATGACATTTTTTAAAATTTGATACCATTTTCTCTGTTCGTGGAAGCTCTTCTTTTTACTTTAAAATTCTCAGTTTTTTGATGAAAAAATGAAGATAATGGTACAACTTTTCAAAAGAATCTTAGTGTTCATTTGTAGCTTTAGACTAATTACCTGAATTACTGGACGTATTCGCTCCAGGAACGCTCGGTAAAATTGACATAAATGCCCAGTGAATTTCTCGCTTCCTATAGCAGTCGCTATTGTTTGGAACGCTAACACAACGGAGCAAAGTTAGATCGTGAATAATTTTGATAAAATGCGCGCATTGTTTTGTTAGGTTGAATATAGTTTAGGCTTGTATTGCTCAATTCCTAGTCAAAAATAAAAAACACGTTCGCGTGCGATCAGGCTGCTCCCTAGAAATAGTATCAAATCGACCGTCAGTAAACAATGGAGGGCTCCTTATTAGTAGTGATTCAAGTGTGCGGAGCGATCACGTCCGGCAATAATTAAGTTGCGTCTTTGTCTAATTTAAAAAACCTAGCTGGAGATGTAGTGTCAACACTACCGTCTAGCATTTGGGAGATCTTGGGTTCGATTCCCGGAGTCGCCTACTCTGATTCATGTTTCAAGTGGCTTTTTTCAGCAAAGACATCTCCTCTGAGGTAAATGCCGAGGCAGTATTTCCACCCATTCCTATCACTGCATCTTCTTTCAAACCCATCCTTGCCTTACCTATCCCTACTTTCCATTCTTGGCTGAATAGAGGTTTCAGATACCCCTAAGCAGCCCGCCTTCTTAGAGAGGAATTGAAACAAAAATGATTTTCCTTTTTCCTAATTTAAAAACAAACTGGGGTGGTGTAATGGTTACCACTACGATCTAATATTCGGGAGCCACCTGCTCTGATTCAGGATTCAAGTGACTTCTCGAATCAACAAAGACATCTCCTTTGAGGTAAGTGCTGAGGCAGTTTTCCACTCATTCCTCTCTCAACATCTTTTTCCAAACCCATCTTTGCCTTTACCTATTCTTAATTTCCATTTTTGGCTAAAAAGGGTCTAAGATACCCTTAAGCAGACCGCTCCTTTAGACAGAAATTGAAATAATAATGATGTTCCTGTTGTTTTCTAATTTCTATAGATGATTATTAAAATAATGGGAAATGGGAGCAGCTAGTAACATTTGTAATAAATAGTGGCATTAACTGTTTTGTGGATGGAATGAAATGATAGATAGAGAGCTGCCGCTCCTCTAGTTGTCATTGAAACCTCCAGAGTCACAATATCCTAGCGTTGTGGTTACTGTGGCTGCGGTTTCCTGCTTCTTAAGTATAACAATCAGCCTAAATGTCCATCTCTCTCTTATTCCTTAGCGCATTAGTAGTTATTTTACCATAATTTGAAATGCCCATGTAGTGTTATGCGGACCTTCAGAGTTTCGCTCGCGAGGGTGGTGACCCCTCATAAGCATACATTGAAATGGGATTCCTATAGCGGATTTATTTCGGGCAGTCCTATTATAGGGAGCGGTGGCTTGATAAAAGTCACCAGTACGGAAAGGACAAACTTGTGTCAACCTCTAAAGAGAGTTGTAACGCTCTTGCGGTTATAGCTTCCGATAAGGGCGAATATCATACGGCTAAGGTGATTCCATAGAGCCCTTTGGAGCCCAGTTCTTTTAAAAAGGCAACTATCAGATGAACTCCGTCAGAAATAAGTGCATCGGGATCCACAAGTGCCAACATTGGGTTGGACTCAAAGTGGCACACGGTTTCGCCAACGGCGAGTGCTTACGGGAGGCCCGAAAAGGATTAAGTTCTCTATAAGAGCGGTCTTATCTGTATATTATGTGACTTGAACTGTTTCTATTCTATGCATAGAAAATTGAGGTAATACAGAAAATGCACTATTCAAAGTCTTTTAATGTGTTGATGTTCCGTTATTTTTAGATACAACTCTCACGTGCTTATTTACTAGATTGTTCAAATATATATGTATATATATATATATATATATATATATATATATATATATAATGATTTATTAGTAAATGTACGACACGTGCTTTTTCAGTAGAATCTCTTCTTTAAAATCCACTATTTCTGAATTCCACGCAAAAAACTTTTAAATGCACACGTATCCACTCTCGAACAGCGTTAATAACTTCCTTGTTAGAGATAAACTACTTAGCTTCTAGCAATTGCATTAGAGGATATGTAATTGTCCCCACTACGTGCGGTCTGGCGTTATCCTGCAGGAAGGACATAAAAGTCTGACTCCTTTTAATTTATTATGGGTAACTTCTTTTACTACCCCTTTCGAAAAATTTACCTGTCATTTTGTGAAGAAATCCATAAACAAAACGTCATACATGTCTTAAAAGAACATCGCCATAATTTTGCCTGCTGAGAAGATGGTCTCTAGTATTTTTGGTTTTGGGGAAGAGAAGTGAAACCATTATACGAATGACCATTTCGATTATGTTGTGAAGTAGTATATTCAAGTCACATCAGTGGTTACAGCATTTTTAAAAAATGCTTCACCCTTTTCCTTATATTGTTTTAACAATGCATTGCTCAGTTAGCAATCACGTGCATAAAATTTTGGTTAGTGCAATTGATCATGGATGTACACTTCCAACACTTATTTGCAAAGTCAAAGCAATATCCTGCACAGCAATGTACGTACCTCTCATCGCAATCTAGAGCGTCAATATTGTGTCTACTTTATCTATCGTGTTTGATGCTCTTAGACAGCGTTTTATTTTGATTCATCCTCAAAGTGTTCTTATCCATCGTTAAAAGCTTTATTAATCCATCTGTATACACATAATTTGGTATAGTGTTGTCGCCATACTATGCTTTTAATAATTTACAGATATTAGCCGGTTTCACTCCCGTTGTGTAAGAAATTTAATTAGTATGCATTTCCATAGTGCCCGTATTTCTTTTATTGCATGGGCGAGAAATTCAAATTAGTTATATTTGAACATTTCGCATTTTATAACTAATTTGGTTTCATATATATATTAACCGCTTGATGTTTTTTGATATCTTCAATGACCTTGATTTTAAGAGATGGCTATGCGCATAGCCATTGTGAATCAGTAGATGGTAGATCAAATGACATAATTCTTGTTTTACAAACAATTTTGTAACGTTGTGATTTCAATGTGTTCCAAATTGAATTTCGTAAAAAATGACGGACCCTAAAAGAAACGAACATAAATGGATTTTGTTACATATTTCGTAAAGTGCAACAAAAAAATCCTAGAATGTTTAAAGATTCCTTTGATTACGATATTTTAAGTAAAGCACAGACATAACTTTTATAGCCGTTTCCAAAATGGACGAATGTTAGTGGATGACGAATAGCGTTCTTCATTGATCACAGCGCCTAAAAATGTATAAAAAGTGCAAGAAACAATCCGAAAGAATCGTCAACAAACAATTTACGACGATTGCGATAAATTGCAACCAAATTCGTTGCAAAACCGCTCAAAGAATACTGAATGCAGCATCGCGTTAATGCGTGCAACGTGTTCCTCCCTAGGGATGCAATTACACTGAAACGACGAAAATTTGGCTCGATATAGAGGATATAGACCTAATCGTAAGCTGTGCTGAACACCCTATCAGAAAGTGACTTCCAACAGTGCTTCCGCCATTTTTCCAAGCGGACCACTTTAAAGGAGACGGTAGCGATTAATTTTTAAATCGAGTACTTTGTTTCTTATAACAAAATATACAGAATATATATGATTGAAGTCGGAAATTTCGAAACGTCGTAATCGTATGAACGCATTGCGACATCAGCATCTCGTAGGGTTTTTTATATGCTCTAATTCATGGTGTTTGCAAGGGTATCAAAGTCGTTGATGTGGAATGAAAACGATATGTTTACACCCGTAGAGAACTTCTTTAGCATTTTACAGTCAACTGTGATATCTCCTTAACTAAACATTCTAGTGACGTTTTTACATTAAATTTTCTTATTTAGGATTTTTTCATTGATTTAATTTAAGATTCCTTATTTGCTGGCATGTATTCACATTTTTTCTATAATTTAATAGGTATTGCATATTTGTTATTATATTTGAATCTATTTTACATTTAAAGTTTATATTTTGGTTATTGGTAGAAATTAATGCCCGGCTAAGATATTTGCAAGAGCGGGCTTTTTGTTTTAGGCTGTTATAAAATTCAGTGAAGTGTTATTAAAATTATGTGTTATCAGTGGTGTTAAAAATGGTTTTCCTCTACAGTTTAAGTAAATATCAAGCTAATTATTATGACATATTCCGTTGATATTTGTTTCTACACAATTTTGAGTTGAATATTTGACTGATACAGAAATCCATAATTTACGTCTAATTATGTTTTCGATTTAATCAATTATGATTTAAAACACTCGATTTTCATTATGCCTCCAATTTTGAGGTAATGTAACCGTTATTAACTACTATTTTTGCAATGTACTACAATATTTCATCCTTTCAACGAACTATTGTTTAAAATTGAATTTGATTTATCAGTTTTGACTGTTCCATGTTAATATACCAAATTTAAATAATTGTCCTTTAATCAAGCAAGATCTTACTGTGAGTTAGTTTAAATAACTTTTATATTAACAAACCTCTTGGTTTCACACCTGTTACTAACACCGTGGATTAGCATTTCTAATATTTAAACGCATTTTATTTTATCTCGAAAATCAATTTATTAGCAGTCTTGATTAAATATAATTCTTGTAATTTTATAATTTACCTTCTTCTATAAATAATTGTTTTATGTTTTGTTAAATTGTGGCAATCAATTAACTTCTAAATTTTGCATCATTCAGTTATTTTTGGTATTTTGTTATCGCATTACAATAATTGTTATTTAAATACTTGTTATTATTGAAGGGAAGTTAGCCATAACTTTCCATCCATAAAAATGAAATTCAATATACAACCATCTCCACATATTTAATGCACAAAACTGATTAAATTGTTCAATTAAACCAATTCTAAATACAAATACTCCTAATCTATTCACAATTTATGCAATAACTTTTAAACTTTGCTTAAAACAAATGCCTAATTTATGGAAGAGATCAATAGCGGCGTTTCAATGTCATAAATAAATCGAAGCTCCAATATACTTTGAATTTGACTTTTACTTCTTGTATTAGACACTATTCCAATTGACATATCAAAAAATTGAAGTGAGGGTATTTTCTAAGACGTTTTTAGTTAAGGTCAAAGTCGAGAATTATGGGTCAGCACTGCGACATCGAAAAAATCCCCGCAGCCCTAATTTATTTTTGAATTTGACTTTTATTCCTTGTAAGCATGCAAGCCAGTTTTTATAAATATTTTTTGCATTGTTATTAATAAATAAGTATATCAAAAGAGAATTTTCGAAAACATAGTAACTAGGAAATTTTATTTTCTACTCTACTTGTGGAATGTATTGTATTTATTTCTAATTTACATGATAAACTTCTCTTTAAGTTAGTCTCCTCGATGTAAAACAAAATTTAATTAATCGCTGTTTATTTAGTGATATTTTTTCGACTTAAACTTTTCGCTCTTGCTTAGCTCAAGTACAGTTTTTGTGTATTATTTTAATAACTATTACTATTATTTAGTGTAATTTTTAAGTTTTAACATTTATTTCAATATGGTTTTGTTAAGAATTCTGTATTTTACAATGTACCAACAATACAACACAAAGCATTAATTTATCTATTATGTATAACTATGTATTATTTAACATTAAATACATAAATAAATAAATAAATTAAAATAATAAATTTATAGTTGTCTTTCTCCGTAAATAAAATCTTATATTTCTATAGCTTTTTCTATCACTAACGATTATTTACAGATACACGAGATAAGTTCATCAAGTTTCCAATGAACCTATGGTTTTTCATTGTTTTATAATTGTGTAAAGCATTAACGGCCCTGAAAATTTAGTTTTGTGATTTTGCTGAAATGAAATATTATCTGGTTTCAATCTATGATTTTTTCCTTTACGGGGTGTAACTTTTAATTGGTTTTCGTTAACTAAGTGAAGTAAATTCGAAAAAATTGCATGCAACCATTAGCATGCAAGATTTTTCTGAACTTTAATGATGAACGAGGTGTATTTTAGGGCACGGTGTAACCTAAGAGAATAATGTTTTAGAGTTAGTTTGACGTAGGAAGTTGTCAAAGTCCCACAATAAGTACGCCCTGACTTCAATACAAGTCAATATATACTGAATGTGGAATTTTGGTAATTTCTTATGTGAAACGTGATTAGCAAATGCTCCATATACAGTAATCTTCGATTTGCGATCGAATTCAAATAGACTTCTGATTGTGAATATATTTGTTCATTTGAGCAATATAATACACGGTCCTATATTGCTCAAACGATGAATGCAACTATCGTTGATCTGAACCTGTCAAATATAATCGTCAGCCTGAAGTGATTACCAAATCTTTGTACCACTTAAGAAATAATGGAGTGAAAGATTTTTAGGTTCGATGAAGAGCGACAAATGTGTATTTGCGCATGTAATCAAAACATTTTTTCCAAAGAAACTTAAACAATTTGTAAAAAGAAATGTGCTTATTTCAATTACAATGTTGTGTAGAGTTCGTTTCACGCAATAAGTTGCTAAGACGCGAAATTCAGTGTATGCTAATTACAAGTAGTTTATATTGAATGCGGGGTCCTGCCAATTGCTTAAGTGAAACGAATTCAAATGCTCTCTTTAACTTTTCCATTTAAACAGAACATTAATATAATATTCTGCTTAGAGTTTAAGACGTTAAGTACGATTTATTTCATGAAAAGTAAAACGTTTTAGGTGTCTTGTATAAGTTTAATAAAAATATTATTTTGTGATAAATTGATGGTAATTTACATAGATAACTTTTTATTTTTAAAGACTAAAAATTAATGACTACCCAAGGCAAATATTTACAATTCTATATATTTTTTAAATTTATAAATTTGTATTACAAAATGATTTCAGAACCTTTACAATAATGCATTGAAAGTCTTATATTTTGTGTTTCTATGTATTTAGAAAAAAATTTCACTTCATTGTATTGAAAGTTTTTGTTTTTAATACAATTACCTAGAATATCTAGTAATTGGATGTAATAGTATTGTTTGAAAAAGAGAAAGTAATTAAATGGATTCCCTACAATAGATGACAAATTTAATAAGACTATTTGAGTAATATATTAAGTGCTAGACAACTGTACTACAATATACGAGGATCGTCCCAAAACTAAGTTTCCCTATGTTAGGAAAAATAGAAATCCTATTTAAAAAATTATAAAATATTTATTTGTGACTTCTATACCTGATCTTCATTACGCTCAATGCATTTTTGCTACGGCGGCAACAGTTATTCTGTATATTTCTTGGACGATTGTAAGCTCGCTTTTATTAGCCAGGATCTAACAGTCCTTTTGGTTTCGTCATTCGTCCTGAAGCTCTGAAACATATCAGAGTGGTTTGACGTCATGTCTGGGAGGTGTGGTGGATGATAGAAAACTTTTCATCGAACTTATGAGGTTCCCTAAACCAAAGTGTTTCCACTTTATTACCGAGCTCTTCAAAATTACACAGTACCTGCTTGTGTGGTTCCTTTTAACATTTAATCGATCAAAAACACAATTTTACTGTGTCAAAAAATGATTGCCATCACTTCTTCTCCCGAATGTTCCATAATTTTTTTGGAAGCACTTTTCTTTACTGTGTTTTAGATCACACTGTGTTGTTTAGTCTTAAATGTGGTATGGTGCGCTTAAATTTTGTTACCTATAATAATACGAGAAAAAACGTTTTCAACTTCCGATTCAACCAATTCCATAAGTTTTCAAGCAACAGCCATTCGCTGCTCCTTGGGTGCATCTAACAATAATCTTAGAACCCATCTTGTACAGATTTTGTAGTAATGAAGATTTGTAGAAACAATTACTTCAATTGCAGCGTAACTTATTTTAATATTGAAGGGACGGGGGAAATGTTGGAGAATTTCATCTAAAGTAACTCATCGATTCTGTTCACTGATGTACTGAATTACGTTGACACTTGGTTTTTGGAAACAGAACTGCTCGGCCTGGCGTGAAAATTTTTTCAGTTATTGGAACACTCGGACGCTCTTCTGCAAATACTTTGGTTAGTTATCAGTGAATATAGACACACACTTGAGTGGTACATCTATCACTGCTGAATTAATACTTCTACAAAGGAATAGGTGTTTTCTCAGGCGGGCTCACTCATTCCAACGCAAATCTCGCATACGTCATCATTTCTACTCTGTCTCGTATACTCCAATGAAATGGAAATAAGGAAGTTTAGTTTTGAGTTACCCTCGTATATAAATCTCGGCATTTCTACTTACTTTGAATATTTAACAACTGATATTTACACCTAATATCATTTTGTAGGACGAAAATGTAGCCTTAAATGCCTTTAATTACTATATCAGCACGCTATTTTTATATTTTTCTCTAATCATGAATTAAAAATAAATCGCAATTTAAAAGAAGCGACTCTTTAAAATATTAGGCTCTAGCACAATAACTTCCCCGTACGCAAGATAGGCACTATCTAGTCTAAGTAAAATCAAATTTCCTTTATACTAAAATAAAATTTAATAGCACGTTTCAGTTGAAATGACGTTAGAATTTTATTTATGTTAGATATTACTGTGAGTTGAGCTTTATGCGGAGTTAGAAAATATAGCAGCCAGATATTGAGAAACTTTTTGGACATAGCTCAATTTTATTAGTTTTCAGTGCAATTGATAGTTTTTAAAGAATTTTCTTAATTCTAAATAGATTACAGGTTTTAAAATATTTTTTGAACGGTACTTTAAAAATTTGAAATTCGGCTCCACAGCGGTTTTTTATTTTGATGATTACAATCCTTTATTGGCAGGTATTCGTTATGGCACACCCGAACTTCAATTTACTTCACTAACTTTAAAATTTTTATACTTATTTCGCGAACGTCACCTTTACACTTCCTTTATGTTTATTATTTTCCAAACTATCCTTTTTTATTAGTTAGGAAACTGTTTGGGTTAGGTTTAAAATACTGTTATATGCTATTTAAGTTACACAATTTTTAGAGAAATGAAATAAGTATAATTCATTTTAATTTTTCTAATGTTGCATTTTTATGTGATTTGGATTAATTCACGAGAAATTCACTACTGAATAAAAGTTTATTGAAAAATAAAGTGTAACATAACGTGTTATTGTTTCTTTAAACCACTGAAGTTAATGAAAGTTTAATTTAAGTAAAAAAAATTATCATTATATGCTAAATTTTGCTATTATCAAAGGAATTTGTACATATTAACTAATATAATTTTCCAAAACCTATCAAACAATTAACCAGGCCGTTTATCACCCACTAATACAGAATTAATTATAAGTAACTAGAATTGTATCCAGTATTGAAACAGGCGAGAGAAAATTTAACGATTGTTGTTAGAAATTCGAATTGAAATTTTTTCGTTACGATTTTCGGTTACATTCCATTTGTGAATAATTCTTCATTTTGGTTTGTATATTCGATTTTGATTATGATACATTTTTGGTTTCAGTTACGTTTTCGGTTTTACCTACATCTATGGTTAATTATGATATTACGGCCTTTGGCAATAAAGTTGAGTCAATGATGTATCAATGCCTGCTGTAGCAACGATGTGCAAACAGCGCATTACGCTTGAGAAAAGTCAAGCAAGGGCTGATCAAGGCCGCAAGCAATGCAGTTAGGAGGCAAAAGTAGTTTAGTAGACCATGCGGTCAAGGGTCAGTGAAATAAAGATCAAAGTGCGTATATGATTGGTTTCAACGTTTTAGAGAAAAGCCACTACATTATCGATGATGCCCCTCGAAGCGGCAGCCCTAAGACTTCATACAATTCACAAAACATCAAAAAGATAATATATGATGTAGCCAAGAATCATCAGTTAACGGTATAAATGATGACTGAGATACTCAACGTCAATCGTGAAATTATCCGCCTCATTGTGATCCGGGATTTGAGAAAACGCGAGATCTGCTGTCACCTCGTATCCCACCAGTTGACGCCAGAACAAATGCAGGTAGTGCTGGAAGCTTACTTATCTTATCAGTACGGTGGATCAAAACCCAAACTTCCTAAAATTCATCGTTACAGGCGATGAGAACTAGTGTTTGAAGTACGCCTGCGAAACTAAGCTACAAAATACGCAATGGCGTGGTCAGAAGACGCCTAGAACGATAAAGTTTAAGAGCAATAAATCACGCATTTTCAGTCAGGGCCTTAGTTATAGGGAATTCCTTCCTACGGAGTCTATACTGAATGCTGCTGCGTACGTCAATGTTCTGCAATGGATCCATCGGATACCTCCCAGTATTCCAAGTAAGGATCCTGGTTCCCTTTCAATGACAACGTCCAAAGAAAGAGGCAGTTGCGTTATTCACGCGTTCCTCACACTCACTTGATCTGTCTGCATCCAGATTATTTTATGTTTCCACCACTAAAATTTGCCCTAAAAGACAAGAGGTTTTTCAACATTCCCGATGTTCAAGGCAATGTAACATGGGAACTGAACCTCGCCTGAAGTTTACAGGCATTGTATATCTGTTCTCAGAATGAATGTAGGCATGTTTAGTGAATTAAGACAACGCCTTCCAATTCTGAACTTATTCTACGAATTTTATTGTCGGAGGCTGTAATTCGCTTTAAAAAAAAAGGTTTACCGTTTTGAATTTGAGTTAGACGACTTCTTTTTTAATTCAAATTAGAAAAGAATTGCAAATTTCCGTTATAGTTTTTAGTGCAATTTTATATATATAAAAAAGGTGATTCTATGAACGAGGATCAAGGTTGACCTGGGATTTATTTTTTTTACAACGTGATTAGCTTTGAGAACAATCAATTTCATGTGAAATTAGAATGTTACAACCTTTCTTATGCGATCTGATAGGTTTTTGTTTTGACAATTGTCAGTAGTGACATTAGATGTCATCCAAATCTATCATATCGGATATTAAACAGCGAATTGTTATCAAATTTTAGAAAAAAAAACATAAAACTGGACGAAATTATATGAAGACTACATGCATAATATCTAAAAACGCGGTTTCACATTCCAGTGTGTATAAAAGATGCAAACAGTTTTCTCAAGGACGTGAAAACATATCACCTATATCGCATAATCCGTTAATTGAAGCAACCAGTCAATGAACTGAAAAGCTTCCCTTGAAATTATAAGAATGAAAATATGAAATATTGTGTATGTTGTGTTGATCATCAATGCCACCTACCATTTCATGAAGTTTACGCTAGGTGGATCCGGAAGATGTTTGCTTTTGATCAAAATGTTATCGATCATTTTCGACATTGTGAGTTGGAAAATAACGATTTTCTCGAACGAGAAATCTGGGTACTTCATTTTATGCCAGAGTTAAAAATTTCCAGCAAAAAGAGACGTCACGAAGATTCTCTGCTGTTCAAAAAAATCAAGTGTCCAATTAGCCGGTAAGGTTGAGACTTAGGTATCTTGGAATACACTTGATTTTTGTAGAGAAAAATGCAAAATGTTATACTTAGTAGAGACATGTATGATAGAATGAACGCTATAAAATATATAAATGGCAATCTCTGGTCTTAACGTGGGTATTGAGTTGCGTGAGACACGTATCATTATCTGCACGCACTTCGTGTATTGGAAAGTTGGCTACTACCCAGGTCAGGGATTGCTTCAAGGATTCAGTGTTGGGGCAGTTTTGTAGAACACAGTATCCTACAAAACATACAACAACTTGTGTTCAGAAGGGTTTTACATTCGGGCTACCAGATTGTCAATCGTATAAATTGTTTGAAAGCAGGGTTCGGATGATTTTCGCCTTAAAGGCCGTCGCAGAATCTTGTTAGAAGGTTTTCGGGTTGTTTTAAAGGAAAGTATGGTTGAGTGGCAATTTTTGATAGGATTTGATTGATGTTTTCGCGTTGTTTTCGCAAAAATGCTAAACCGTGACTGGCATTAGGTGCTGGCACTTTATAACCTGTGAAACTAGTTTGGAAGCTTCCCTAGATGAAGATGCATAAACTATTATTCTACTTATTGAATTTATTTTGGACGTTGAAGATTTTTTAATGTTAAACAAGATGTGTCTATGCCGGTCATTTTTGTGCTTCGTCAATAGCTGTTTCCTCTTTCGGCTCTATTTTTTTAAGATCCGCAGTCAGCAATTGTCCGATCCGTCAGATTTCTCTGCATTTTTTGTGTTAGCGGCTTTGATGACTTACATCAGTTTCATATGTAGACGTCCGGATTGTAGACAGTTTGTAATGTCTCCAAAGTCCTTAAACAATTTAATAGTCCAATACATGAAGATGCAACTAATTCCAAGTGGACAGAGCGTCTTAGATACCTCCTTATTGAACGCCATGCCGTGGTCAAAGCAATGTCAAAACTGAGTTCTTCTCACAGGCTCATAATATAAAGGGCATCCGTTTAAAACTATATGTCAATCTTAGAGTGCATTCAATTATACTACTGAGAAGGCATACATTCGACATTGTAACAGTATTTATGTCCCTACTAGGTTGTAATTTAGAATAGTCACGGAAAGCTTTCTAAGAAAATCACTTTTTTCATGACAATGCAAGAACGCACACAGCTAATTTGACGACTACAGCATACACCTCTTACAATCTGCATTTATCCTTGAATGATTTTCAGTTATTTGAACCTTTGAAGCAATTTCTTGGAGGACGAACATTTAAAAATGATTAATAATTAACGCACGATGTCAGTCAGTGGCTATGAAGCTAGAATGGATCTTTTCATACAACGGATATAGAAGTTTTATCATCAAAATGAAATAAAAATATATTTTTTGAAGAAGAATATCTTGACAAGTAATAAAACTTTTGTTAAACGAAGCATTCCATTTTTCTTAAGCACCTAAAATCCAAATGAACCTAAAATGACCCTCATGTAAAGCATTTACGTCTTCAACATCGGTTCAATATCTAAAGACTATAATTTATAATTTTTATAGATATTTTAAAATGAAACATCTACTTTCGGCGCAATAGACGAAAATGTGTTCGGACCAGGCCCACTATGCCGCAGAAACGTAGACGCACGGTTTTGAATTTGTGGTCGTTTCTGATTTTCACTTTCGTTGTGTCATCTACCCCCATATTGAATTTTACTCACATATTCATTTATAAAACCTCTTTTCGTTAACGGCTGTGAAAAATAGGTTTACGCTGCAACTACATAATAACGCGCTGCGTATTTCAGGTTCTTTCCAGTAACAGCAGTTTTTCTCTGGAAATATACAGGGTGTCCAGGATATAAGGCGCATTACTTTAACAAAAACCGCTTACAATTCACAGCTTTCGGAATATTTGCAATTAAAATTTTCAGCCTATCCTTGATTTTTAGCTTAGTCTACTGTGTTCAACAGGAAATGGCTGACCGACTATAATTTATCCAGTGACGTATACGATTTCAAAGTATCATTAATTGATGCTAATAATTAAATTTTCGCATATGCTGTTAAAATAGAAAGTTCTATTTCTTCCTTAAAATTTTTAGTAGTTTTTTAATTGTGCAAGTTTATAATTTGTATTAGTGAAATTGGAACAGTTTTTTAAAAAAAATTTAATTTTACAAATGTTCTACGTTGCTTTAAGCCGTTTAAATTGTCTACATAACTATCGTCGTATTGTTAATATTTGCAATGCATTTTTTGTGTATAATTTAAATTTTATGAAAAGAATTAAAATTCTAAATAGTAAATAAATTTCACACAAATTTGTAGAATTGGTATACAATAATAGGTACAATTAATATGGATTAAACAAGATTAACCAAAATTAAAACTTTCAATTTTAGATATTTAACAATTAACTTGTTTAATAATACTTATAATTAATAAGCGATAGTAAATAGTGTAACGTAAAATTGGGCGTATCCATTTAGAATATTAAATTAAGTATTCGTCTTCACCCAAATAAAAGAATATTAAAATATTTAGACAATTGTTTCGGTTTAATAACTTTCAAGAAAAAGTAATACCTTCATCAGAAAACAAATTATAAAACTAATCCATTAAACAAATAGATAATAACAACATAATAAAACTGGTAAATTAACGATAACAATAAATTGAACTAAAATAATAAATTTTTGGAAATTAAATAAAATGATTTCCAAAAATTTACTATTTCAGTTCAATTTATTGTTATTGTTAATTTACGAGTTTTATTAGGTTCTTATTATCTATTTGTTTAATGGATTAGTTTTATAATTTCTTGTTTTTTGATGATGGTATTACTTTTTCTTAAAAGTTATTAAACCGAAACAATTGTCAAAATATTTTAATATTCTTTTATTTGGGTGAAGCCCAGTACTTAATTTAGTATTCTAATAAGCGATAGTTTTTGAAAAAAGCAAATTTAAGCAATTTAATGAATACGTTCTATTTACTTTTATTAAAACAACTATCGACCTTGACTCGAAAAAGTTGATGAATAGTAAATGTAAAATGACACTTTGTAATTAAAAACAAAGTGGTACTTATGTTATTAACTTCGTTACATAGTAAAGCATATTACAGGCATGAATTCATGATAGATTTTTACGCGAAAATTTACAAAAAAATGTTGAAGTATGTTAAAAATTTATATAGATTTGTGATCCCTAAAGGTCCGTGTACACATGTGTTAAATAATACGCCTTATATCCTGGATACCCTGTATTCTGAAGACCTTTTTTTCTTAATCTCTCTGCAGGTATAATCTTTGTTTCACTTTAATCTGCAAGAAATCACTGATAAATGATTGAAAACAGTTCTAATAAGATTACATGGCAATGCCAAATCGCATAATACAAGAAGTAATGTGAGAACCGGACGTTTTTGAACAGATGGTACATGATAGGTAGAAAGGGTGGTACCTGGGTAAAGAGCCATTTGAATACCCAGGCTCTACCACTCCAATAGTCACAAAAGAGCACACGTCTTTGTGTACGATACTTTGTTAAAAGCGGTGAATCCGTTGTTGAAACTCAGGATCGTTTCCGTCTACAGTTCAATATCGGTCGCCATAGGAACATCCCAAGTAAGAATTCCATCTTGAAGTTGGTTAACACTTTTCGAACAAGAGAATCCGTTAAAAAAAGAACCCACTCGGCCTTATCGCAACTGTGCGCACCTTTCAAAATATCGACAGAGTAAGAAATGCGTAAATACACTCGGTATTGTGAATAAATGAGCCCTCATTTAAGCATATTTTTGTAAATATTTAAGATTTCACCTTTTAAGGAATAGAACTATGCACAATATTCAGTTGTCGCTGGGAGGCTGCTAAATGCTCTTGAAGAAAATTAGCTAGCGATAGCCGTGATGAGTGATGGCGTGACTAATAAACAAAATTATCGTTAGTGGGCCATGGAAAACTCTCGGGAATTATATCAACCACCATTGTACAATCCAAACTTGACGGTTTGGCGTGTTGTAGTTCTATGTGGCGTCAGCGATTCGTACCTTTTCGAGAAAAACGGGATCACTGTAAATCGATTGATAACTTTTTCATGCCAGAACCATGAAGGCAAAGATTATTTCCCTAACGCCTTATTTCTTGCTTCTTGGTCCACTAGGTCGCCCTATCTGTTCACTTCTAACATTTTCCATGGGGCTATCTCAAGGGATACATTTACAAAAGCAAGCGCCGAATAGTGGACGATCTAAAATATTTCATTTGTTGTGCAAGTGTTGGAAAGGGAGGTGACCAACAATATAATTTTTCGCAATGGCATACAAATACCTCGATGTTTGTGTTAATAAATACATTTTAAGTCAAAAGCTAATGGAATAATGTTTATTTAAAGAGCATTTGTCATGACGCACCCTGCGTAAGAAGAAATTTAAAAAAAGTATCTCGAAATTTCTGGATGCATTTTTAATCATTTTTATTGATCTTCTCAGTAAGAAATATTGGATAATGACCATATCAAAAAGTTTTAATAAAATTCAAACGAAGTGGTTTTCGTAATGAGTCCCTTCTTGTGTTGTGTTTTTATTTTATCGCACCTATAGAAATTTTATTTTATAATTGTTCCTATTTTGAGTTGGGTCGCCAAAAACATTAATAAAAGTTCAATTTCAATTTTTGCACCAGTTGCTTCATGAAAGTGTCGATTTTTGTCATTACTGAATAAAAATATTGTTATATAGCCTTTTTACATTTATCAATTAATTGAACAATAAATTGGGCAATTTTTTGACAAAGTTTCTTGTTTTACACTAAAGAAATTTGTATGCATTTAAAAAGCATTTACAAAATAAAGTTTGTAGAGTATTTTATCAAATTATTCAGGAAAATGGATAACAATATGAAAGCCTAAATTAACATTCAAGCGCATAGTGCCCATTTTGTAACTTACTGAATCAATAAATGGATTAATTTATTGGCCTTGAAATTGATGAGTATAAGAGAGATAATAGAGTTGGAAGTCAAATCTCCTCAGCTTGACTTATTAATTTCCTAAATTTGATGGACTGTGGAATAAAGATTTCTTAAAATTTTTGCCTTTGCAACGGTAAGCGTATTTCAAGTACAGAGATGATAAAAATAAAGATTGAATTATAATTCTAGCATTAACACAGGTAGTTCGGATAACCTTTTAGGAACAGAAATAGAAAAGTAAAAATATTTAAGAATTTTGGAGAGAAAGTAGTGTAAGAGTATTGAATTAGAATATACTACGTGTAGCTTTAAAGTTTGAATATTGAAATGGTTTATAACTTTTACCTACTCCATAAAGGTATCAAATGAAAGAAAATTTAAATGCAAGTGTTTTTATCCGGTTCAATTGTGATTCATAATCAGTCAATGTACTGTTGGAATTTTATTTGGGTGTTGTCTTATTTGTATTGTTTTAAAACTAAGCAATTAGTGTCAAATATAAATGCCAAAAATTATCGAAATTAGATTATCGATTTGATTTAAATTTAGACAAAATTTTAATTAATGTCGAAAGAAAAGTGACATATTACAAAATAATGCGCAACATTTTAATCTTGTTTTGATAGTAACACATCAATAAAACTATGCTGACCTCGTAAGTTTGTCAAATAGAAAGTAACCCGGAATTGGCAGAATCTGAAACTGCGACCAGTAGAGTAGTTTTAATATTAGCAGCATTAGCAAAGAAAAGCCGTTTCTGCTGGTAAACATGTCTACATTTCAGTAATTTGTGTGAAATTGTATGAAGCGGTTTCAAGGTCGTAAAAAGTCGGATAAGTAATTAAGAATGAACATTAGAACGGTGAAATAAATTACATCGTCTTTTGTCTGCACTCGTTGAGCGATATCGTCTCAGTTGACGACACCACGACCACTTTCTCATATCCGGATTCAACGATGTAGATGCGGGTACCGAGGTCCTACCTGCAAAGTGAAAGCGATGACCCAACCTGACTTGCGTCACTGGATTTTGTGTACTTCCGATGACCTTTTCGTTTACTTTTTTATTGATATCTAATTATGGTATACAAAAGATGCAATGGCGTGTTTTTAAATTTTTCGGTTAATTGGGTTAAATCAATTGTGCAAAAAATACACATTAATGAAGATTATATTTTTCTACTTCTGATTCGCCTACTTTTTAACATTTTCTAACTTCCTCCTAGTTAGAATTAAAACATATCTTCTATTTCCTGCTCCAGTTACTAATTAGGTACTTACTAATTAATATGAAATACCAACGCCTCTATTAATAATCATTCGTATTGTATTTCCCGCTCTATATCATCTAGATGCAACAAAAATAATTATATTTGCTGGTAATAATCGAATTTAAGATAAAATTAGTTATAAGCTTTTCTTTCAATTAGTACATTTTATGAATATAGATTTCATTTATCCAATTTTGAAGAAAAATTCTATCTATGAGAGAGAAGCAATTCATTTGATGGGTGCATAAAGTAACGTATGTTAGTGCATAGGATCCGGATACGAACGTGACCCAAATTTCACCGCTGTAGTAGTTGCTCAGAAGCCGTGACTCGAAGGTGAGAACCCAATACCTACCATGCCACTTGCATATTATTTACCTACGTTTATTTAATATCCGCTACGGTTCCTTAAATTAGATAACGGGAGATATGTGTTATTTTAATTATAAATCATTTTACGACTATGAAATAATAAATTTATTGGTCATTGCCTAAATCTAATTGTTTTAAATGATATTACCCCAATCAGATAGCATCTCTAATACTGTATAAAATTCACACGCAACATTTTAATTTTTACCCAATTTATTTCCCGCTCTTAGGTTTAGCGCATAGGATAGAGCACCCAGTTATTAGCCAGCTAAGCGTGTTCCTGCGAACATAACTATATAAAAACTGCAAAAAACAATAATGACACTATTTTTTACATGCAACACTGTGAAATATTCTACTATCGGTTAATCAAGGTAGCTAAAGATGAAAGTGAAACGGAAAAGTCGTAAATTCCAATAATTATCCTTTAAAAATGTTATTCCGACTTTTACCTAACTAGGTTGAACGATAATTTCTAGCGGTTTCTTTTAAATTTAAAATTTTATTATTTTAAACAAAAATTAACATTACAATTAATTAATAATATAATCCCAACGTTCCACGCGTTTTTCGATGCTACGGGAGGCGGTAGAATCACCCGGCCTGGACTCAAAGAAGTCGTCCAACCAAATCTTTGATTCCCTATCATTGTTGAACGAAACGCCACGCAAATTGTTGGAAAGCGATCGAAACAAATAAAAATCAGATGGCGCAAGGTTTGGAGAACACGGTAGGTGTGACAGTACTTCCCAACCAAGCGTTTGAATCGTTGCTTTCGCCAAATTTGCTCTGTGAGGCTTTGCATTATCGTGTTGTAAAAGAACTCCATTTGGCGATCCGGCTTTTTTGCTGAATTGCTTCGTTGAGACGGTTCATTTCTTCACGGTAGACTTCCGTGTTTACTGTTCTATTGTTGGAAGAAGCTCATAGTGGATTATGCCTTCCCAATCTCCACTCATGAACGTGACATCGCTTGCCTGCTTGGGCTGATCTATTCTTTTCTTTTCTTCATGTTCACGTAAAGACACTATTTTTCTTCATCGATAACGATTCGGTAGAGAAATTTCTGTTTACGTCCATATTTCCGGCGAGCGTGGAACGTTAATTTTTGTTGCTATCGCTCAAAAAATGGGCCGCGCTTTTGGACCATATCCATATATTTCAGATGCAGATAAATGGTGTTTTAAGCGCAGCCCAACTGCTCTGTGAATTCACTAATTGATTGACGTGGATTTCCGTGAATAAGTTGGTTTAATCCCTCTTCATCAAACGCAGACGATCGATCAGTATGCCCACAACCTTGCGGTCAAAATCTTTGTTTTTGAAACGTGCAAACCATTTTTGAGCCATTTTTTCAGCCATCACATCATCCCTATATATTGCACAAATATCGCGAGCAGTTTTGGTGGCATTGGAACCTCGATTAAACACGAAGTGTTGAAAATGTTCATCTTTGTCGATTTGATGTCCCACTTTAAAAGATAAAAGTTAAAACAAATGAAAGAATCAAACAGATTATTTTGTAGAGCAACGTTTCCTCATTAAAGTAGTGTATAACATAACCGCAAAATTGTAAATTTTATTTGTGCAAGTTTAAATTTAAAATAAGTCGCACGAAATTATCGTTCAACCTCAATAGTTACCTGCCGTGTATCAGTTTTATAGATTATAGTTTTTTAGCTTACATAGATGCTCTAATAGAAGTAAAATTTAAAATCAAACAAAATTAGGCTGTGAAAATTGGGCATAGAACAATAAGAACTGCACCATGCTCTTTCTGAAAGAATACTAAATTGAAATTTTGCGTACTCAATATACCGTTTCTATTTCTACAATGTCAAGGTAAATTTAAAGTACAGCCAAGTGTCCTAACTTGAGACGCTGCTCTAACTTGGGACATTTTTCGAAAATTTCGTAAAGTGATTTTAGTAGCACTGTGACTGTTTGTGTTTACCTATCAGGTAGGTTATGTTATCAGTTTTGTTTTGATATTTCGTTTTATATTGATTTCGGAGTGTGTGGACGTGTTTGGAGCTGTGGAGAAGGTTTTTTTGAAATCCACGAAAATGGGTAAGTTGTTTTAGTGAATTTCTAAGAATTACTGCGTACTTACGTTTTGACTTGGGGTTTTGAGGATTCCGAAAAATGTTTTGCCATATTTATAGTTGAAAATGATGTTTTAACTTTTTCGTTATCACCTTCTCTGTTAGATATAGCCAGGCTTGAATACGAAAAAGTCGATACTCGCCTAACTTGAAACACTGTCCCAAGTTTGGAACATCAACCATATTTGTTTATTATTCTTTTATTTTTATTTAAAACATGAATTATTCGTGCATTTTTTAATTGAAAAGCAATTTTATCGCCAGCCATGCATTCCAAATTTTATGTCACAAATTTTCGTTATTTATTAGTTACTATAGACTATTGTTTCTTTGCAAATAACCCTACACTCTTTACATGAAACATAGAAGTGAAATTTTCTTTTTTTTTGATAGGTCCGCGATTGAACGTCATGTCAAGGGCATTAAACAATATAGCGATATTGAATTGTCTAGGGCAGCAAACGCAGTACGTAGAGGAAAGAATTTGCGAAGGGCGGAGAAGCAGTTTGGAGTGTCCAAGGCGTCTATCCAAAGATGCCTAAATGGTAAGCACCAACTAAAAGTCGGCCGTCCACCTGTTTTCTCTGACCAAGAAGAGAAGATAATTGCTGATAGTCTTGGATTAGCAGCTGACTAAGAATTTCCTTTTTCCAAGTTCAATCTGAAAAATATCATTTAAAGATTTTTGGACGCCAAAGGCTTAGAAGAACCTCGATTCACTAAAAAAAAGTCGGGATCCAGATGACTTAATAATTTTATGAGGTGACAAAAAGATTCTCTGAAGGGCTGTTTGAGTCATAACATCAAACGTGCACGGGCAGCTGTGACATCGGCGATTATCAAAACCTATTTAGTTCGTATATTTTCCGAAGTTTTTCTGAACTTGGTGCTACTGTATATAAAATTCTTAGACACAAAAAATGTAAGTTAAAATTAATGTAAAATAGCTAGTTTTAACATCCCTTTTAGACTGAGTTTTAAAAATTGGACAAAACGGCAGATTTTCTAAAAGTAAAGGGCAGGTTATATCGAATACGTGACCATTTCGATAGATTATAGAATTTAAAGTAAACAAAGAAATTTACCAAATTTGCTCTAAATAGATATCTAAGTTAAAATTTAATACTAGGCAAATATAAATCGGCACGTTTATGTGAATCAAAGTGCGTCCCGTGAAAATCCCAACTAATTGAAATCAGATTTAAACTTATTGGTTAAAATTCAAAAATCAAGCAGCCATATTGGTCAAACGGAGGTTAAGAAAGCTATTAAAACCCAGTATATCAGCAAAATAGCGCATTTTTCGTGAGCTGCGAGAACCGATTCAGATATTGCCAGTTATAGAGCTAATATACAGTAACAAAGTTCAAACTATAAAAAATCAGGTGCAAAACTTCATCGTTATAAATTAAGGGACACATACGTCCACTCTAATTTAGCAAATAAAATTAGACAACACCGCGTGTGAAATAATAAGGGGTGGGAAAATCTAGTACATTTGAGAAAACAAAAGCAGCCAACATACATGAAAGTTAGTTATTGGTTTTAAACTTATTTTGTCGTAACTGTAAGTGCAATTCGGTCGCGAAAATTTAAAAGACGATTATCTTTGTATTTAACATATATTGAATTTATTTTTACTTGCCTAAACAAAGGCACCAATTTCTACGATTCATTTAAAGATCCTTTCATTCAAAACCAAGTAGAAACAGAAATACCGTTCTTTAGATAAAGTATCATTTTAATTTTGTTTGTTATTTAGAGTATTTTAGCTGTAAACAAACATTTGTTATATTTATGATTTTGTTTTCGTTAATTTAAAATTTTTTGTTTAAATTCAGCTTGTATTTAACAAATCTAACGGTAAAAGGTAAGCAAGAATACTCGTTCATAAACTCCAACTACAGGAATTTACTACAATAATTTTGAAGTTTGCGTGGTCGATGATCTTTAAAAGTAAATAGTATCGTTCGACCAACGACTTAATTAATATTAAATAAATTAAACAGTCGCGACCACAAAACAACGTGTAATTAATAAAAGCTTTGTTTCTCCAACTCACTTTTAAAATTAGCACACCTTATTGTATGTGCGTTGCACTCTACGATGTACAATCATACTAAATCAAAACTCTATACCTGCGAGTTATCGATGTTCGTCCTTTCCTAAACGTTAGAAATTGTTCGAGACAGAACCGTCGTTAATAAAATTTCATATAACTAAAAATTTTCAAATTTTGAATTTAGAATTAGACAAAATATTGTTTATGACCTAAACAATTATTTATATAAACAAAATTTTAAATTACTGAATTATTCAAAATTTTGGGCACCAAAAACTTAACTTTATAGCCATAAATGCTCTACCAATGTTTTACGAAATGTTTAAATCTAGCAAAGGTTCATTTCATAAGTTATGTTGGGAAAATATACTTGAAGCAAGTAATGAAGTGGCAAAATTTTCGTAAGAAACTGGAGAAGTAGACTAATATAATGTGTCAGTCATCAATATAATTGAAGATGGTGTCTAGTATAAAAGATCATATCGTTTCACATATAACACTCATTCTAGTGGTGTTTTCGTTGTGAGCCAAAGGACTGGATGACATCTTTTCTTGGATATATGGAACAAATTTTGCTTCGCATGCAACCTTGGCAGTGATAATCAGTTGCGAAAATTGGGATGGCATCTATATCTATGGAATATCCAAGACAGTCTACACGAAATGGTTTTATGGAAACTAAAGTTCAAAAATTAGAATGTTCAATATGTAGAAAGTAAAGTATAATTAAAATTATAGTTTGCTGTGCATCAGAGATCTGTTCTGAGGGACCAGGTTCGATCCCCGGCCGAGCCAAGTGTTTCTGATAATTAAATAATTCTCATTTTTAAATATTCATTCAACTTTAGAATGTACAAATCATTTTTTTAGAAATTATTCTAATAGTTGAAACAAGAGCTACTCAAAAATCAGTTCTAAGAGATCTAAGATTGGGAGTAAATTGAAAAAAGTCTGCAGTCAAACCTATAGCGGTTTAGAGTGGCGGTAAAGCGCGCTATAATGTATATATGAACTGAGGAAGTTGCTATCTCGCAAAAAAATCAGAATTTAAAGTTGGATATCGTGAATAATATACTGTACGAGTTTGAGGATCACGTAAGTGTGCAGCATATTTTTGCAAGGGTATCAAATCTGCAAAAGATGATTTGGTTCCGACACTAAAAACGTATAGATTGTTTAATGACATATAAGTTTGTATCAATCGCCCAGTGTGTAATAGTTGTAGTTTAGTGAAAAACATGATCAATATTAAAAGAGCGTTGACTATTTAAGAAAGGTGGATATTTAAGGAAATATTTTGCTGCTGGTTTTACCTTCAACACCAGGCCGACGTATTACTTCATAATACATAAAAGGATAACGAACGAGAGTCAAGGTCGCTATATGACATTTTTTGCCAGGAAAAGCTGAGATATCGAAGAAGACTACTTGTCAAGAAAACTGAAACCGTTAAAAGAAGATGTGTAACTGGTGACCCTGATGAAAATTATGGGAATGTAAAAGTCACTATCGATGTAGAAAATTTAGCTGAAAGAAAAACTGAGAAAAGGCTTGACGGAACTTACTGATCTTATGGAGAAATACAAGAATCAAAGAGAATCTAGATTGCGGTTTGCGGAAAGAATAGACTCGCAATATTTCCATTCGAAAAAATTTACAAGTTATGTACTTCAATTAATCCTATCAAAGAAATTGATAAATTACTAATAGAGTTTTCAATTTATATCCATTGCACTGTTATCGTGCACATTAGCTACTTTCTATTTATAAAACATCTGGTGTGAAACAACACACCACTTTCTCTTACGCACATAGATATATCAATAGTACTCACAAATGATTAGATTATTGTCTACGTTTATTTTGGAAACAATAATTGTAACGGTCACCCATCCAAGTTACTGGACAGGCGAAAGGCTGC
>JAHWXV010295379.1:0-16046 GCA_024586415.1 Phrixothrix hirtus | reverse complement strand
ATGCTTTTAAATTAATTTTGGAGTTTACAATTTATGTGTATAGGAAAGTCACTAACGTCAATAAATTCAAATTAAATTTAAAATGTGTAAGAGAAAGTCGCGTGTTGTCTCACACCAGATTTTTTATAATAAATTGGGAAGATTTCGAGAAACATTTATTTATTTTTTTCTTAAGGGAAAGTTTGAACCAATCCGAGGATTAGTTTAAATTATCTAAGACATTTTAATTTTATGTAAGAAGCCTCCTTATAATTTAAATGATACTTAACTGAATATTATGAAACGCCAGGAATTGGAACCAAGGATGTCTGTAAAACTTCGTGGTTTGTATTGCCATCGACAAATTTATCAAGCTCACAGGAAAAAAACGTAAAATGAACTAAAACTATTGTATCAGTTAATTAACAGTCTCACCATTCAACTGCTCTCTTGGTTATAAAATATTCTGAAAAATCCTTTTGAACATATTTTGCTCCCTGGCATGGTTTTCTGCCTGTTTTAGAAAGGGGAATTAGCGTAGAATTACTAGTATCTTGGTAACATGATCAAGGTTTTAAAATACCATCTATCTCATAATCAAAATATATATCTGTCTATACGTATTACTTCGTCGTAAAAACTTATAAAGTAGTGTACAAGTCATGCAAACCGAGGCAGCTTTTTTGGGAATAACGTTGATTTTATAAGAACACAGAGTACGCCAAAAACGTTTTTTACAACTCTTCGGGTGCGACAAAGGCGGTAGTTGAAAATCCATTCAATGCTACCTTTTTCATGATTTCCAGCATAGGATTTAAAAAGTGAGCTACTAAGAGAGAACACCTGGTCACCTACAAAAACATATGGCTTGCTCTCTTGGCGTCGTGGCAAACGTTCATTTACTGAAAGCAAAAGTTGCCTTCGTATTATTTTGCGATAAAATGATGTGCAGGCAAAGACACCTGCGTCGTTCATTCCTCCTTGTGTACAAATGTCAATAAAAGTAAAGTAATAAGCTGCATCCACCAATGCCAAAAGTATGATATGGCTTTTCATAATTATAAAATGTCGATTCACTATTAAATGGAGCTTAGAGTAAAACATGCCTGCTGTAGATGGTCCCCAAACATTCTTCCTCCGATTGTGGCAATTAAACAATAAATATATTTCTAAAATACGTTCAGTGTTAAATATTTTTAGTACAAATAATTTAACTGAAAATATATTTTACAGGGCATGCAGGTTGAGGAGTCAATTGAGGATGACACTTCTCAGGATGAATAGGAGGTATTAAGTGATAAGAAGAAGTAAGGTCGAACAATGGGCTCAATCGCATAGTTCGCATAAGAGGCAAGACAAAAATTCAAAGTGAGGATATACAAAATTGTGTAAAGCCTCAAAGAGCTCGTGGAAATAAAAAAAATAGGTTCCAAACCAGCGGAAGCAAATATAACTAAACATTTGAACGAGCAAGCGATGTTTTGACGATTCTTACCACCAGATTGCAAACACAAACATTGCTAGATGCACCTGAGTTATATGGGATCTGTTAGCTATTAAACTTAGGAGACAAAAAACTCAGCTTATATTACAAAAATAAAATAGACAATCGCATTTTTGAAGTATAACTCAGTAAACTTGATAATTTAAATTTTACAGTTAGACGTTACGTTACTACCAATAATATTGCTTCTCCCAGTTATGTTTTTCTTGGACGTTCATCAAACAGTAATCTTTCTCCTCATCCAAGCTATGTAGTTCCTCCAGAACCCTTCCATGTTTCCCAAGAAGATGTAAATATTATCAAGCCTAGCAAACATTGAGAATTACGGAGATTATGGACTGATATTTTAAATAGGTATCCAAGACTGGTAAAAACTATTTCCAGTAGCCAAAAATCGTAGAGCAACTTCAAGATGGTCTTTAACTGAAATGGCTTGCCTCATATTGGTATCTTGCTTTTTAACTTTTGGTCCTATTTTATTCAAAATATATTAAAAATTTTCAGCTAAAATTCTACAAAAGTTTTCAAATTTCCCTGAATGTTCTCTTTGTAAATCCAGTAACACATCTGAGCCATTGTACTTAAATTATTAGTTTATCTACAATTTCATATTTGAAGGTTGGAAGAAAAAAACAAAGGATGTCAATTTTTGGAGAAATCTAGTTTTTCAATATTATCTACAACATCTTGGTACTTTAATTTGTAAATAAAAAAAATTGACAAAAGAAATCTACATACATCTCTAATAAAACACTTCATATAATATTCCTAACTGTTCATATGAGTTTAATAAACGTTTTAAAAATCACTTAAAACTCTGTTTCTTTGATATTCCTTTTTTACCTGTACCTTTCATTTGATTTCATTTATCAGCGGTTTGTTAAAAGAATATTCGTTTTATTACTTACTGTCCTTTGTTCTTATTTAGAGGCAACATTCAGCACCTTCTAATACGTCTTTTACGTTTCCTTTTTCAAATAGTAAAAGGACAATGCTATTAAAACCACTGCTGCAACAATTGCAGTATCTTTCCATCGTTCATTTTGCAACTAAATGCTGGTACTACCCTTTTATATAATGCAGTAATTAGCTTTAAAATCTACTCTAGACAAACATTTGTACCAAACTAGTTTCAAGATACGGATCAAACATCACCGTGTAGTACAAACATGTGGCCCACTAACTGTCGGACTCAGTTTATTCAAACGTTTAGTCGAAAATTTGGCGTATCGTGTACCGCCTGCATTATATTAAGTACGAATATATAATTTAAAAGTTAGTCAATACAGCCGTCTATGCAAATTTCAATTTTTATGCGGCGTATTTGTATCGAAAACCTGCTATACGTCGCACACGTATGGTGTTATAAGATATGCATTCTCAAGGTCGAGCCAGTGTAAAACGAATCGAGCTTGTACACACCAGATTGTCCTTTTTCTCTATTCTTACATACACATTTTCATTTAAAGCGTAAGAACTTTAACTTGACCTTGACTATTTGATCCCTTTGCGAGGCGAGTCAGCTATACCCTCATGCATACATCAATCCATGTCTATAAATTTATCAAAATTTAAATACATCTCGCACGAAGTTACCCAGAAATGTTTGAAAGCAATTCTATTCTAAAATACAGTTTATTTTATTTTCTTTTAACGTAGTTTAATCTAGGCAGCAATTATAGGGTAGTTACGTTATTTAGTGATAATCCCGTTATAGCTATGAATCCTTTCTTTGATTTATACTTCAATTTAAAAATTTAATTCGATTTGTTGTACATTTTGATAATTTCACATTGGATTTGTGTAATACAAGTGTGGAAAGCTTGCAACCTGCATACAAGGTTATCGATCATTTTAAGTACAAATCCTTTTTGTGAAACCGATCAAGAATGATATCGTGGAAGTTGGGTTTGTTACTGTTATTTACTATAAATTAAGTTTAAAAATCAATTCCATTTTATACAAATTGTATATAGGCGATCAAATGGTCGTTCTAACGTCATTTTGAATTTTGAGTTAAACAAACAGCGTCTTGAAAACGTGGGATCATGATGTAACAGTGCGTACATGTTGAGAAATTACTACCGCGTATGCACCATACATTTGATTTACCTAGTTTCAGTCTATTTTGTTTGTTTACGTTAACCGTCATCCCGAATACCCTTGTGATTTATAACATCAAATTTCAGTTCAATTACTAGTAATTTTGTTATGGTACCAATGTAATTAAATTAGTTTACTATATTTATATCACTGTTTATTGCACAAGTTGTGGCAAACGTAATTTACATCCCAAATGGGATATGGACTTATTATTAGGAACTTTTAGGAAATTTTACATAATTTTATCAGTTAGCCTCTACAAAAAGTACCGTAATTAGCTTTTTTTTTATAATACGTATTCCTAGTAGAACAAAATTTTCATTTCTCATACATTTAATATTGTTTCTTGTACGATTACCGTTTCGGCCTGAATAAATCATCATGTTTTCTATTCGTCTTATGATTTTATTTTCTTTTAATAAAAACGAGATCTTTACAGTGATATACGAGTGACTTTCTAACAATTAAATTTACGAGCGTTCATTTTAAGCGTTATTTGAATATATTTCTAGTGCTTAGTTTACTAGTAGCATTAACCGCAACTGTCATTCGTAATTATACTGAGTGTTCGAATGTTACCAATATTGTGCTTGAAGGTGATTTGGTTCGTCATATAAGCGGCTGCAGCTGTACGAAGTCGGCAGGCAACGCTTGTCGCCGATATTTATTTTTATTTTACTGCACGATTCTCTGTACCTCAACGAACAGATATCCTAGTACTACACCTCTCTCCTCGTCTTGAGTGTATATTGAATAATATTGGCAGTAACGTAGGTTAGATCAGGATATTATCTCTGTTAGGTAAGTAGATGAAATGGCGCCCTAAATATATCCCTTTACTTCCATCTGCAGAACCACTCCCACAATTCGACTATATCGACTAGTTAGATTCCACCTACAACTCTTGACATACAACAAGACAATCGGACAACCTCTTAGTTTTGCGCACGATCGTATCTGCGCTGTTCTGCTATTTACAGCAGCGATCTAATGTTTTAGTTATTATTAATTTAAAAATGGATATTGATTTAACTTAAATCAAATGAAATATATTATAATTTATATTGTAGAGTACAAGTTCATAAAGAATTTTTAATTCTTCTATTTTTCAAAAAATCACATTTTAATCGCAAATAACATACTTTTTGATACTTTTAATCACACACAAAAGGATAGTACATATTGTGTGCATATTATCTATCTTAATCAACAATTATCGCATACACTAGAGGTTCTGGGTTTTCATTATCAGCGTTGTTATAGTCTGTTCATAAATTTTCAAAGCTAGTTCGTCACACAATTAATAAAATACTTAATGCTGTTCATTCCACTCTGTTTACTTCGTTGGTTAATTGGATTTGTTATTAATAATTAATTGCTCAGCGTGCTCGAATTTTTAAACAATGCAGCAAATAATATTTATTTAATTGTTTCTAATATTATAGCTTCAGATGCTGTTTCTACATGTAAATTGTCTAAAGATTCACGTTTCTACTTAGTCTCTTAGTTAACTGTACTTTGTGTGTTTTCTTTATTTTAGCGTGGGTCAAAAACCAGTTCAAAGTTTAAACAAGTATTCATTATTTCAAACACAAAACACAATATTTACAATACACAAATTTTTCATTAAAAATGAAATTTAAAACATGTAATTAATAAATGTTTCGAATTTCAGGCCCTTAACATTTGTTAATTGATTTCTCTCTGTGATATTCGTAAAATAAGAAAAATAATATAAAATTTATAATCAAAAGCGCACGTTACTAAGGTGAAGACACATTATGCTTCACTTATATAGAACATTATTATATGAAAAAAGAAATGGAAAATGTGTCAATTTAAATGTAAGTATTCTAGAAAAGAAGATAGGCGGTACCCTTTTTATCGAAAAAACTGGACAACTTGAGCTCGATAGCTAGATAGATTGATTGATTGCACACTCTTGATAAAATGATGCACGAAACATGATTCTATACGAAAATAATTATCTTCAACACGTCAGTATTTCACTTCATTATGATGAGAACTGTTAAACAATAGATTTTTCAGAAAATGGATTGGAAGAAGGAGCATTGTGAAATGGCCGGTAAGATCTCCGGATTTAGAATTGCACGACTTTCTTCTGGGTTGCTTAAAAACTAAACTTTACAAAACTCTTCTTGAGGATATTTAAGTTCTGAAAGATAAGTAGCTCAAGAATGTAGACATATTTGTCATGAATCATTTATAGGTGTTAATGGCGTATCCAGAAGCAGACTATCTTTAATTAGAAAATAATGTAGCCCATTTTCAACATTAAGCAAGACTGTTTTGGTACAATATTAATGATATATACTGGGTTTAACACTATTTCGCAAACGCAGGGATAAGGTTCAGCTGTTTTTATAACAAGATAATATTTTACGCCCTTAAAATGAGATCATGAACTAAGGGCACCATTTGCGATATAAAAGTTGATGTGGATGAGGAGGTGGATCAAACAACCATATGAACGTGGTTTCAAATGTCCTCCTGGCGATCTAAATTTTATGTTTTTCATGGAAAATCAAGTCTATGGTAAATTCAGAGGAAACTTTAAAATGAAATGACTATAACAATAATTAAAGAACATTTCTATACATTCAGCGTCATTTGAGATTGGGCATCTCTAAAATTTATGGCAAGTCAGACGCGATAAGGATATGAATGAATGACAACATTTCGTACTGGTACTACTCCTGCTAATACGGTTGTGCAATTAGGCAATCGGAAATTGTATGAAAAAATCATTTATGATATAAGTATCTTTGGGAATGGTGTAATTTTCTCGCCATCATTAATTCATGGCTACACCCCTACTATATGTCATGACCTCCGCAACTCGCGAACTAAAAGCTATAGCAAAAGAATTCAGTCGGATTTGTTGATGTAATTCAAGACAGTACTACTACCAAAATTCATGTTTTATGGTTTTTTGTTATTGTCTTGATATTTTAAATACTTTGCAAATTTATCCGATAAACAACTTGTATAATGTGAACAATAATTATTTTAGTACAGACGTTTTATATTATTTTGAAAGATGTTGCCGATAAAATTAATATCCTTTTTAGGACTTTTATGCCTGGTTGTTCTAAAGTTATTACCTAATTATCATTTTTAGAATTATGTATGACTACACAATACATTTATCGTATATGGATGTTTCGAATCATTGTTATACATTCTGAATTCAGCATTAAATAATGCTGTTTGCTTTCCATGATTAACTAATTTGCTTGATGGTCTCATGTAATTAATTCCTTTGCTGTTAGTTTCAATAAATCTGAAATTCTATTTGGGGTATTGATTTGGTATTTGTAATATAACGCACATATGCGATTTAAACCAGTGGCAACTATTGAACATAATCTCAATTTTCTTTCTGGTTATGAACTAGTATACGCATTACATGAATAGTTCATTAATAAATACAATGTATTTGCACTAGCATTTCATTATACATGATTGTTTGTTTTCTGCTTTGTTGGGAAAATTTAAATTCATCAGTTCATTTACTAAACATTAGTAATTACTATTCGTATTATAGGCCTACAAAACAAAACATGCCAAGTATTTCACAGCTATAATGAAACACGGAAAGCATGTTCTTAAGGTAAAAATGAACAAAATTATTAGTAACATGTTTTTACTCAGATGAAGCGAAAATTGTTTTCAGAAAAGTTTATAAGGCTGTCAACATTTGAATGCCACGTTCTTGTAAAAAGATCTTGAAGAGCAGTTCATGTTTTCTGATATCATTGCTAGTTTATATTTACAGCTTTCAATGCATCTGTTACTCTATTTAGTTTAAAAAATCTTATTTGATGTTTGACTAAATTCGAAATTTTTTCAAATGTATAGCTTTTATGGTCATAATTTTGGTCAATTTATAAATTTTGAATGAATTAATTTAAAATGTTGATTACTTATTTTAAAGTCCAGGGATATTTATCTATTTATTTAATAAAAGTGAATTTGAACATTGTGCGTTTAAAGCTAATTATAACCAGTACTAATTAAAGGTCTACATATGTTCAATTAAATTAACTCAGAACTTATAACGTTACAATAAAATTAAGAAATAACAATGACACAAAGGCGATCAAACGATAAATAAAGCAACGATTTATTGCAAAGGTTTAGTTAATAAATAATAATAATATCGCGCTTTACATCATTTATGGCAATATAACCCGAGTGTGTCAATAAAAAGGTAATATTTTTATAAAGTTGCAGAACATTGTTAATTATTTCATAACGAAAACGTGTTTTGAAACTTTTCTTCAATTATCCCAAAAATTACTGGGTTACGGAAACAAATAATAAATACAAATTATGATGGTTCTTTTATATCTATATATCTGTTGGGCTTGATAATACAGTTGCTAACTCTTTAAAATTATGTTAAATGCTTTTTTAAATGGCAATCATGCAAAGACACTACCATATCTTATTTGAAAACGGAACTTGAACTTACACAGTACAATTTATTTTAATTTAACATTTTAAGGTATTGCCATGAGTCAAAATGTCACTACGAAACTATTTCGAAATACTAGCCACCTAGGCCAGTGAAGTCGGGGTTCGTTCAACGATGCTGACCTTATAATATCCATGCCACACCGATATGCCTTAATGGAGACGAGTCAAAAGGCTGCAAACAAGATGGAACACTGTATAAAACGTCAAGAAGAATAGGATTCCCAGCGAAATTCAAATAAATAATTGCAAGGATAAATCTAATTTAAGGCAGGTCTTTAACGCTTACTATATACTAGTGTCTCGGTCACATTTCATACAGTTTACATATTTAGTGTCCCCTGTGTAGAGCTGAAAAGGACAAGATAATCTTAAATTAACGATAAAGCAAAAGAATTTGTATATATAAATGGATGTAATTAACGGTGAAAGGTGAAAATCAAATTATCTGAGGCACTCACCGGTCTGGCACATATTCACGAAAATATTATAGCTTTTAATCTTAGGTAAGCGTACCGTACGCGTTTAATAAAATCATGCGTTCATTATGCACTGTGGTTATCAATTCTTGGACTGAAAATTCTGTGGATGATGCTATATTGTACCGGATGTTACGTCAAAAGGAATGTTGTAATGTTCTAGAAGCAATTATTTTAATAAGAGAATTTACAATGCAGCGTTTGCGGTGGTTGCCTAAACGGAAATGTGTAACCTCAGGGTCATTTACAGGGATTTTACTTTAAGCTGCATGAGCTTGAAATGAACAGGTTCACTAGAAATAGATTTAATTGGTATAAATGCAAGCAGATGCAATTTCTTGAAGGAAAGAATTTTTAACAAATGAAGCTGGGATAATTTGTATTTTAATTGTAAATGAGATATTTGTTTAATTATAACTTAAAAAGGTTTTATATAAATGAATTAGCACAACCGGACAGTGATTGAAAGTACAGTAATTAACCAGCGGCTGCTCGTAATCAATATGGAATTCATTAAAAGTTTTTTATTTTATTTCCAACACCAAGGTGGTCGTTCATAGTGTCAGCATTAAATTACCAACTACGGTGTCTTATCGCCATTAGAATAAAAAGTATATAAAATTAAATGTTGATAACATTTTTATCTTTAAGGTAATTAGTATAGAAAAACTAAGTTGTAAATTCTTTTAATACATTTATATTCTGTAATTATTCATGAATATAAGGTACTTACTAATTTATATGTATAATTAAGGCCCTACTTGGGAGTGAGGCGTAAAGAATAAAGAGCTCAAAATTAATTTACTACAGTTTTAAAATTGATTTGTTACAATATATTGAATAAAGTTAGTTGCTTCAATCCTTCAATTCACTGTAAATAAAACTCTAAATTCATTGTTATCAAATATCTACGTATACAATAAATAAATCGCGTTACAATTTCGCTTTCTAAATCATTCTGTTGATTGCTTAGTTTTATAATTTATATATTCAAATACAAACCCTTGAGGCACTATGTTAGCGAAATGTAACTTTTAACTAAGATTTTTTAACAAATCCAAATAAATAACATTTGAAATTAATTAATAGGTTTTTGGTAAAGCGTTTATAATAATCTTGCATATTCGTTTTAATATACAAGGAAATTATCTAAACCGTAATTAAAAAATTAAAGGATCATGTTTTCAGGAGAGAATAAGGTAAATAATAAAATCGAATGATTCCATTTTATTACAATAACGCTTCTTTCTAACTTTTAGAATTTACAGGGTGGTTGATTTTTCATTGGGCAGCTTATAACTTTATTGCTGTGGGGGAATATCATTACAGGAGACAAAGTCGAAACAAAGCGCCAATGAACTCTTTGGGTATTTCCAGGCGACGAATTACCAACCAAAATGTTGCATATTCGTAGTGTTAATAAAAGAATGATGGCATCTTTCTTCCCCAAAACTGGTCATGTTGTATATATTGATTTGGAGATAGGCTCACTGTAAATGCAAACTCTTTGTTTACCTGACGCAAACACGAAAGCTGCAGAAAAAATGTTAAAGAAACAAAATCATGTTACACCACGATAATACGATAATTCGTACACAGTACAGCAAAGAACTACGTTGTTTTTGGAATTTTGATGCAAAACTAATAATTTACCAAACCCCTTCCACCATGCAGCCCTGTTGTTTCAAAAAATCAAAAACAAGATGCGGGGTCTGAAATTTCCATCTCCAGATAATGCAATTAATGCATTCAATGAGGATGGTTTTCTGTATACTATAAGAAGATACAATTCTAAAAGGTTTTATTGCTTGGAAACCATAGGTGTATCAGAAATAATTCATTATTGCTTTAATATATGATTTTATGAAATACCTTAATTTAAAATAAAAGCTATAGATTTTGTGTTGAATTAAAAAGGGTAATCATCTTAAAACATGATAAAAGGATTATTAAAGCTTTGAGAATAATTTATAAATAGTAAAAGTTGCGTTTCTTACACCTGTATAGCATTCCTGGGCCGAATAATATACAGTGTACAAAATGTAACAATCTTTTGTGACCGCATCACTTACATAGAAGGTCAAGCTAGCTTTTTAGCTGAAAATGGGCCAAGATCGTCTTAGACCACTACCTAAGTAACATCACCCCGAAGTATCATCACAAGGTAAACTTGCGACAGTAGGACCATGGCATAAATTAATTATCTTAGCGGTACTTGTATTCTGCTATTGTTACTTCCAGATCTTCAAAACTACGTTCGTTCAGCTATAGTTTGAGATGCATGAATAAAAAACTTCACCTGAGACAAGTATGGCGAGTACAATAGCCGTGTAATGATCATCAACACATTACGTACTCAAAACTGTTGAATTAACAGCGCTATAACAGAGCGCACGTTTTCGTTCTGTTTCATAACAAAGTCTCCCGCAAACGTAGAAATACCCAACAATAGAATTGTAAATTTACTGTAGAACATACTCATAATTCACGAAACGACGATAGTCAAAAAACACAAAGTATTACTTTCTGGTTGCTTCGACGTATGCCTGATTTCTATGAGCGTGAATCACCAACTGACCTAATTTTAGTTTTAACCTCGTATGTGTTTTTCGCATGGGTGTATAGATCAACAGCTACGTTAAGGTGTATTTCACCTTGCTTATCAATCAAGAAGTGCAGCACGAATTTTGCAGCGGTCATTCAATACTTCAATTTCCGTAAGATGAATGTTCCAGTACTTACATCAATTTATCTTGGTTCTTGGAGGTTAGGTCTTGTGAATTGCAACACTAATCGCGTTTTTTCATTTGCATGCGTAGTTTCCGTCATCTAACATACGAATCACCGTTGATAGATTTACAGTTTACGCTTCATATACCATTTACCGAGAGCTTAATAAATCAATTAATTCGTACTCTTCTTTAATTTAACGCTAAAATGAATTAAAATATATTTTGTCACAAGTAAAAGTGACATATGGCAGAATCTAGCGGTTGCCGTGAAGATATGCTAATAGAAAACTTGTTCGGTGAAAACGGGGCGATTTAACTTAGCACAGATTTTTTAATCAGTATACTGAATTTTAGTGACTTGTAAATAGAGGAAGCATGGCTCTATATAATTAAGATTGCTGAACTTGATAAATTAAATGAGGGCAAAAGAATTAAGTGTGACTTTAAAGAAGGACATATTTATCAAAATTGTGCTTTTACTCGTATTATAACGGGTACACATAATTATGAATATACAATATCTTTGGATAAATCGAAGAAGTAATCATTAAGTTTTTGTTAGAGGATTAGTCGTATTGGATATCCTAACTGGAGTTCACATTAGATAGCATACAGTAAAGAATTACAAGTCATATTAAATAAAAACCTATTGAATTTACCAATTAAGAATAAATAGCTAAGTGTTGTAAAAAGATTTGAAAATGATTCTATTTAATAAAACAAAATGCAATTTGAAAAATTAAACATTTATTTATTAAAATCAAATACAGTAGATTCCAATAAAATTACTTATAAGCAATTTAAGCATTTACTTGAAAGAATTACATGAAATACGACAAAACATTTTATATGTAAATTATTTATCGTAAAGAAGTTAATTGTATCTGTGGGGTTAGGCGAAATGACGTAATTACTTTAGATTACTTCAAAAAATATTTATTTTGGACGTCACTTGTAAATGACATAAGTAAGAAGAATGTCAATTGCTACATTTTACATTCAACTTCCCTGATTGGAAATTCTTAATACCCGTCAATTACATTTGCTAATTAAGTTATAATAATTTGAAATTGAATTCAAACAACAAAGGTTAATGCACAAAAACTAGGAAAATCGATGTAGACTTATAAAAACGGGTTTATTTAAAAATGATGCCTATAGTTTCTCAGACTAATAGATCCAAAACAAGTGCATGTTCGGCACTACTGGCTGTAGTTGAATTGGCAATAACTCTAATGGATTGATTAATTAAAAATTCGAAACTTGGTCTCAAGCAATTAAATCCTGCAACAAGCGAAACATTTTACGCAGGGAGTTATTTAGTTAGAATTTGCAAATTATGATATTAACACGTTTTAGTATTATCTAATGTGGAAATTACAGGTACAAGTGAACACTCGATAACTGTAATGCAATTCCTACTCAATGCATCTATTAAGGTTTACAAAAAAAACGTGATTTTGTTTACTCTTAAACTAATTTATTTTGACCATAAAATAGTTTGTTATGAAATGTCGTTACGACACAGACAACTGAAGGTCGGATGACTTGATACGCTGTCAACTAACTAATAGTGGAGTTGGTTAGTACATCGACGACAATGAAGCGTTACAACACCGTAGAGGGTCAGTTTAAGTCGAGAAATACGGGTACCCTGCATATCATATAATGAATAATCTTACCTTGAAGCGAAATCAAAATTCATCAAAGTGCTGCATAACTTTGTAGGCTAATGTCAAAAGTGTCGAGATATATAACGTATTTCGATAAATTTTACCTCAACCTCGTATATGAATAAATTGATATAAGTGTTAGGACGACATTTAGTAAACGTTAATGTTCAATGTGGATCTAAAGCAATAACCTGAATTAAGGACGTAATCCTTCTTGCACCCTCCCCGTATATGAGTAAGTCTAAAGTAATTAATCTTTAACATTTTGTTTACACTTATACTCTCAAATTAAGTTTAGTTGACTCTGAATTAAGTCGTTTAATTAATTTCAGGAGGAAAGCTGATTGTTTCGCTTCGTATCTTAGATAATCTAAAACTTACGAAACTGATTTAAACGGTAAATTCATTGAAATTAAGAGTGAATTTAATGCATTTAGACAGAACAGTAAATGATATTTATAACATCAGGTGGATACAACCAAATGATAAACTTTTAGGGCTAAGACAGGAAAGCAATGATTGAACGAGTGGTTATTGCGGGGTCACACATGGGTAATTTATATCCCACGGAGCAAAAGTAGTCTACGACAGCCGCTGAAAGTTCTATTCCTAATTAATACAAAATAGATAAAAATCTTTTTGGACTCGTAAAGGTCGTTAATTAGGTTGAAATAAGAACTTTGCTAAAACTAGGCAAAACATATATAAATCACAACATTATGTCGCAAGTAAATAATAATAGGTAATGTAATTCAACAAGCTAAATCACTAAATTCATGTGGTTAAATTAACACGCATAGCGGTACAGTTAATAACATTGGCTGTTGAATGTAATAAATTGAAAAAGCTGAATTTGATTATTTGATGATACGATCAATATTCCGTAACTTCGGACATAACTTATAATTCAGGCAGTTACTATTAAAAACAAGTAAATCTAGCGTTATTGGCAAGATATTTTAATGAAGTTAGGTTGAACAGGGTTGAAAATAAAGCGCTAAATCAGTAGCTCTTGCTGGTGGCACAAAACCAAAATTATGCGGAACTCTGCTCCATTCTCCATCCACCGATGATGGTGTCCAGGTAAAAGTGGAATCACCCTGGAGTTTTCGTTATCTCATTTCAAATTAAAGAAGCGCGCACCATTATTAAAAGAACTTATCGAAGGCACTTCGGCAATTAAATTTAAGAATGAAGCGTAACTTTAAAATCATCAGTTACATACGCTGGTTCTATCCGGGGCCTGTCTTAACCAGGAAATGTACAACAGTGTCAGAATGCTCTGTCTTTTTCTTTTCACATTGTTATGCTACTATCTCCTCAGGTTTTTAAGAAAACGCAAGTTAGTACTACCGACGCTAACCATATAATCTATATTTAGAATAATACCAACATTTGTGAATCGACATGCTTTAAAATTAATTATACCAGTGTAACATTGTCAGGCGTTACATTTAACTAAACGGAATTTTTAGTATCAAATTAGCTAAAGAAAAAGGTTCCTTACGAATTATTTCCGAATAAGCAGAATGAAACTACTGACGAATCTTTATGCAATTTGAATTTCATAATTTGATTTCTGAAGATATTAAAATAAGGTAAGATTTGAATTAATTTATAAAAGAAAATTGGAATATGTATAAACTCCAATTATGTAACAAGGGCAGGGCGTTTACAATTTCGCTATACTTTGAATGCAGTTTGATCAGTTAACGTGGTTACAATATTATTCCTTAAATTAAAATCGATAATTTTGACTTTATATCAATTTATATTAAATTACACGATTCAAGTAAATATTTCCAAACATTGTTATTAAAGCAGCACAAATAATAATATTAAAATATGTGAATCGGTTTTTAATAAACTTAATCCCACTACTCGCATTATAAGTTGTTTTCAAAAAATATTGTGTATTTAATCCCGCTGGCTTAGATAAAAGGGAAAACATAGCAATTGTATTTTTAACGCATCGCTCATTTTCAAATACGAAATTTGTAAATGTCGTTACAGTTTACATTGACTATGTGGTTTGATTACAAGCGATTACACCACGTTTCATGGTAAACCATAGAAGATGTTTCTGTTTATAGAAATTTGTATAGTTAATTGCCGATAGAGTGCGCACGATGTTCATTCCCATCATTTTTTAACAAGCGTTTGAATATTAGAAATCATTAAACAAAATTTATGTATGACTGCATTCTCTAGTTTTTTAAATGCTACTGTGCTAATTCCATTTTAAAGATATTCAATTCTTCATTAGGCTATACCAAACCCAAAAATTATAAATATGACTCAATCTTGAGATTTTTAAAATTTTTTAAAGAGATGACAATTGTAAAGCAAATAATATACATACATACCTTATTCCTTTGTTAGATGTTTTAAAATTAATTCATTAGTCATTTACGAAATTTCTAGACTTTTTTGGTTCTATTAAAATTAAGCAAATGTTTTATATTCTTCTATACTTTAATAACTTGTGTTTCACTTAACTACAAAATAAATTAATAACCTTAATAAGGTTAACGTTTAAAACTGCTGCCTAAATAATGAAACACTTCTTAACAGTAAATTAGTCCCATAAAGATTATTAATCAAAATATTACGTATGCTAACGCAATCCTTATAAATGTATATCATAACATACTTTCTAATTATAAGCTATTGAAAGAGATTCTACTTAATTTTTGAAGTTTCGTAATGATGAAATAATAATTTCCAATAAGAATATATAAAACTCGAAGTTTTTTGTGATGTTACATTTAATAATGACAATTAACTTAGAATACTACCACTTCAGTGTTTATGAAATAAAAATATAATAATGTGATATTATATAAAGCCGGAAGCCTGTAATTGACCTTGCTTGCAAGTGTTTCGGATTCACTGCAAAAAAATTGATGTAAGACAACACACAAGTTTATCTTACACATATTAAGTTTAACTTGAAGTTATTGACGTTCGTTACTTTCCTATACAAATACACTGTAGACTATAAAATTAATTTCCCATATATATATATATATATATATATATATATATATATATATATATATATATATATATATAT
>JAHWXV010295372.1:0-10125 GCA_024586415.1 Phrixothrix hirtus | reverse complement strand
GTGTGTGTGTGTGTGTGTGTGTGTGTGTGTGTGTGTGTGTGTGTGTGCGTGGATGTGTGTTTGTATGTGTGGGTGTGCGTGTGTATGTTTGCTTTTGTGTGTGTGTTTATGTGCGCTCGTGCGTGCGTGTGTGCGCGCGCGCCTGCGTGCGCGCGCGCTTTCTTGCGTGCGTGCCTGCGTACGTGCCTGCGTGCGTTCGTGCGTGCGTGTGTGTGTATATGTGTATATACATTTCGATGTGAGTAAAAGATGGAAGGTGCAGTGTAAAAATCTAAATGAAGTGTATATTAATGAACGGATTTGATGAATCAATGACATATTAGTAAATTGGATAAAAATTAATAAAATTTTGGTGAATCAAATAAATTAAATGGAAGGAAAGTTCATAAATAGTTAAATGATTATAGATATACAGCCATAGTGACAATGGGGTGTAAAACGAGGAATGATACACACAAACAGCAATCGTAAATACTCAAATGAAAAGAAAATAACTATGGATTTTTTTATAATGGGACTTCAAAAAATAATGAGGAAATTCCAAGTTGAGCTTTTGTGGATGAACTAATCCTTAGTAGAGAAGAATTTAGTTTATCTGAGAAAGAATTGGCTATCGAGAAGAGGCGAGTGAAGCAGTAATATAAGAGAAAAATACTAGAAGAACGGGTTATCCACAAAGTTCGTAGATTGATGGTATTTAAGTAACAAACATGTTATCCGTTAATAAGGAAAGGTAAATAATAAGAACGAGAATAATTTGTTGTAGAGAATACGAAATCTATAATAAGAATGACAATGTTATGGCTGCCCAAACCTCAGGGCAATAGGAATAACACAACATTATGCCGTCGAAAGACGTTGGTCAACACTAAACCTAAGGCAAGTAACGACTTGACCATAGTAATAATAAAAACGAATTCAGATTAACTACAGCCTGAGAAACAAAGTTCGAAGGAATTTGACAATAGAAGGTCAGATGACATTAAAATAGAGGGCAAAAGGAATGGCGTAGCAAGTAGTAGTAATAGAAGTTGAAAGTAAACTGTAAAATGGAAAATGGAAAGGTAATGAAGCAACTAATGGAAATGGTAATAGTATATACAGAAGAAGTAAGACAAATGAGGAGTATTATAGAAGAGACAAAACGGATGACCGAGTAAGTGTAACAAAGCATATGGGAAAACAAGCAAGAGTGCATTGAGGTTATCGAATAAAATTAAGAAAAGCTAGAATAAAATTAGGGATGAGCAAAAGAGAAGCTACAGGGATCAAGAATACACGGAAGCAGTTAACAATTTTGGGGAAGAAATACTACAGTAAAATGTAGAAACTGTAGGTAAAGAAATAAAAAAAATAACGAACAAAAAAGATAAAACATGATCTTATAGAAGGATAGTATAAATCAGGGGGCAGTCCTACGACAGAAGCATAATGTGACATATGTACAGCTAGATCCACCTAGTCAGGAAAGTGTGATTATACAGAGTTCGACAGATCATTTTGGTGTCAAAGTGAAATGTAACGTAATTCAAAATGAGGCTAACTCTTAACCACACATTTTGACAGACTACTACAAATATAATTTACAGATTACTTCTGTAATAAAGATGGAATGGAAGCTGTGCGCTTATTTAATCTTTCAGTTATTGGTTTACTAGCCCATACCCAAATTTAAGGGTGTTATTGTTAATTTTAAACAAATTATAGACTATTATTGATTCTAAGTAGTCCGTGTTGTATGAATAGTATGGCTAAATTTTCAAAAGGAATATGTCTCACGGAAGCAAATTTCGTAGATGACATTACAAAATGGGCAGTAATGCCGGAATTGTTGAAAATGCGTTAAATAGCAATTACACTCCATCTGAATATAAAACTGCTTCGGAAATTCCTATACTGATCTAAAGAAAATTAAGAAGCACATTCTTTGCCACAAATATACCATGTCAAAATTAAAACAAGTGATTTACTTCAGTCTGTAGTTTTCCAAGTTTCGTCGCCACTTCTGGACATCCCCTATAAGTTAAAACACTTATAAAGAACGACTAAATCATAACGTATAGTAAGCTAAGTAAAATAGTTAAGAAGTTACTAATTTTCGCAGTATTGTCGATTATGCACATCATTTTGAAAAAATCAAAATACCCATATTTGACAAAAGTTTATGTAAAACTATGAGTACATCTTAAATTTATAATAAAAAACATACCATGCCATTTACAATAAGGAAGTTAATGATGAGTTCCAATATAAGTGGAAGCCTCTCGGCTATGTCAATGTTTTCACCATATAGAGCTACATATTTAAATTTTCAACTTCAAATTCTTTGTAGTTTTCTGTAAACTTCTCATAGGACAATTAACTTGAAACACCCTGTTGTATTATATATTGTATATGTAATTATCGAGTCTGTTTGTTAATTTTTTTTTTCAGTTTAAGGCAATTTCCGTTACAGATCCTTTACGTTTAATTATTTAACTAATTTTTGAGAATTATACTATAATTTTAAACTGTATATTAGAGGCGACAGTAGGTAGTAAAGTGTTTGTTTGTTAGCATTATGTAGAAACATAATACTTTTAAATCAAACGTTTAAAAACTTACAAAAATGGTTTAATGCTACTTGCGAATCAATATACGATATAAATACTTCGTCTTGTTTGGCTTTATACTTAAAATATGCATTAAAATGTTATGCAATTTATATATATTTTACAACAGCACAGGTTGCATTTAATAAAATGTAGCAATTTTCGTATTAGTTGAACAACATATAATTAATATTGCTTTACTTTAGAAAATTTTAATCTGAATGAAGGAAGCAATAGTTATAAATTAACGATTTAAAATAATACATGTATAAGGTGTGCATCTTTTGTCTTTAATAATCCAAAACACATTGGTCTATGCAGATGATTCTTGTTTAGGATGCAGTATACTACTTTAACATTTGCAGGCCGTCGACGTCCTCAACGTCGTTTGTTGAAATATTTGAATGACTCGACTGTCAATGTGTTCTGTACACTTTCAGTCTATACTACTATTGGCATAGTTTAAGTAAACGACATTATGCCCTGCAGAATACAAAATATTTGTATACCCTTACATAGTACTTAATGAGCAAAGTTTATACTTTCCAAAGTAAATAAACAGCCACCGTAATTTACTAAAATTCTTGAAATTGGTTCATTTTTTAATACACTTTAGTGGATTTCGTTAAAGCTTCTAATTTTTGCACATATCTTTGACAGTCAATGAATACATCTATTAAAGAACTTTCAGAAAATTTAAGATAACTACTGCATAGTATCTAGGAGTTAAGACAGCTTATTTTGTAATTACTTGTATACATTTCAATAATTAAAATATTAGGGAGTTTCCATATGGACATTTAAATGTGCTATAAAAATGCTTTGCAAAGGAATTCATATAAAAGATAAAAATGTGCTGTATTATCAATTTCATAGCATTTATTTAAATACTACACTTGAAGTAGAATACTACTCGCATACGTTAAATAAACACAAGATCTTTGAGTAGTTCTAACATTAATGGTCGAAATTAATAGAGTGCAAAAATATTGCTTCTAATTAGGAACAACAAATAGCTTTTCAATATTAAATTAGTGTAGTTTGCTGTATTTGTTATAGTGACTCGCGTACTGATCAAAACATTAATTGCAACGTTTTCTGCACTGCGCTATAACATCCCTATGTTTACATTTGATAAATTATGAGCAGCCGCTGCGAATAAATTAAACACAGATTTATTCAATGCCCAGTTAAATAATTTTAATAATAAAACGGCTAATAGTGATTTTTAAAAATTGCAATTGCTTTGTCAAGACAAGAAGTTACTTTTAAATAAAGGCCGAAGTCTTCATTCTATTGTATATATACATATGTTAAGATGTTAGTTAATCTCACGTAGTTACCAAATTTTCTACTACTTTATTATAACCTAATTGTTGGTAATTTTAAAATTTAAAAAAGTTGGTATTAAAGAAATCGACTTTATTACATAAAATTTGTATTAAGAGAAAATAAGGTATATAAGTAAATAATTGTAAATTGTTAATAGCTATAGGTAATTTAATTTAAGCAGTGGCAAATTTATTAAAACAACAAACAATGTATCACGTTGTATGAATAACTAATGCTAAATAGGGGGATACATACGTACAGTGACAACTAAAGTTCAATTATAACCTTTAGGTACATAACCGCATATACGTAAAAATCCCTATTCACTATATTTGAATTTTCCAGGTTCTTTGGGATGAAATTTGACCCATATAATTGCACAAGCTAAATGTATGTTAGTACAATTTCTGTGCCACCTACTTAAAACGTTTTCACGGTTAAGGCCTTCGGCTTGAAATATTTCCCATTGTCACAGGTTACAAACATTGATTGTAAAATTAATCTATCATTTTGCCACTACGCACTTTGTCAAATATTTTTAGAAACCTTATTTGCTCTATTCATAAACAATATCCTGGTTTGTCCATAAAGCGCTAATTTAATTCGTTTGAATTAAGACGGTGGAAACTGACAAGTAGAAAATTTCAAACAATTTAATACAAGATTATAATTTTACTTCTAATTCTTTAAAATTCAAAATGTATGTCACCGTAGTTCACGGAGCGCATTAGAATAAATTTGAAGGATTTTCGATTAGTAGGTATCTGTATGCGAAGTTATATACAGACATTAACACAATTGATTCAAAGTATGCATATTGACCATCTAATTGCAATTCAGATAATGACATTGATATAGGTAACTTAAAAGAGAATTTAAGATGTATAAACGTACCTCTCACTGAATTGTATGACAACAATTCTTTTCTCATCGCTAGAAAGCTAATGCAAACCTGGAGACTATATTCTTGTGGTAAGCTACTTTGTTCCAAAAGAAACAATGTGAGCCAAACGTAGGGTACGGCATTTCTTCTCCTGGATAATCTGTAGGCGATGATGTTAGTATCTAGGTGCATTAAAGATTTTTACAAATATGTTTGACTCAATATCTTTAACCTACTTGTAACGGTTGTCAATTTTAATCATTTGATATTTAATTCAAATTTATACGCACACAAAACCAGCTAAAGTCTATAAAATCATATGTATCAAGTGACATTGCACCGATTTGCTTTGCAATTAACTTTCACAAATACAGGTTATACTTTTACATTAATTCATATCAGCAATTTTAACGTCTTGAAAACTAACAATGTACAGGGTGCTCCAACAAGACTAAAGTAATTTTATGGTCTTTGGGTAAAGTTTTCTAACAACCTATGTTTATCGTGTCATGCAGTTATAAATTCTGCATATTTTAAAAATATTGAGTATTATGCAGCGTTCTTTAAAAGTGGTACATCAATCAGTTCAATTGTTTTAGATAGAACATCCTATAAATGAACTAATTTTTATATTCAGAGTGAAATCGGAAAACTTTTTTATTAAGAGTTTTATATCCCTAAACCTTATAGTTTTTGAAATGAGTTTTCTGAAGAAAAAAACGTGTTTTCGGGCATGTCTTCGATTCCAACCAGGGTCCTTATTTTTACAAATTAAGAAAGCACGTTTGGTGTGGCGAAAGTCCAGGGATAGGGTTAGGGTATAATTAAATAAGATTTAAATTCACAGCTACAGCATGCTCAAAATATACCTACGAAAATCTGAACAACTTCAAACTCAAAAATCTCTATTTTTTAAACATCACCTATATATTCTTTAAGATTACTGTAGCTTGTCATAAACTCTACAACTTTTCTTAAATGTATAATATACCAATTCTCAATAGTTCTAGAAATACTTAGATTTTTTGATTTTTCCTGTTTTTCTTTATTGAAAGTTTAAATAGATTATAGTCGCCATAGAAAACAAAAGAAGACGGTCATGTTAAATCTGTTGTAACATTGTGAAATAAGTTTTGCTATTTATTGTTACTGATTGTCAGTTGTGTTCAAAATAGGTTATCCGAAAAATGAATTATGGAAATTAGGGAAAGATGAGAAAAAATATCTTCTTGCACACAGGCTTTACAGAATGGAATATCCCAAAACACGAACACCTACTAAAGCTGCGTTTCAAAATTTAATGAAAAGATTTGATGCTAGTGGCAGAGTTAATTATCCAAAAAGTAAATTTACTATTAAAAATGCTGCCAGTTAAGACAAATAATTGGAAATTTTACTTGACGTTGAAGAAAATCAGCATATTAGTAACAGCGAATTGAGTAGATGAGTTGAAACCTCGCGATCTACGATTAATAGAGCTATAAAGAAATATAAATATCATGTATACTATTTACAGTTACACCAAGAATTGCATGATAACCATTTTGAAAGACAAGTAACATTTTGTAATATAAATAGACGAATTCAAGAAAATGAGAATTTTTTGTCAAAAATAATGTTTTTGGATACAGCTACTTAGTTACTACATTGAATTATTGAACATCATGGATAGCATATATTTGAGAACAGAATTATGGAGACGTCGAAAACGTACCATCAGTATACTAGTCCTCGCAACATGTCATGTAATTCAAATTTGCTTAAATCGAAAATACAAAAATCAAGTAATGAAAATGGTTCATCCGATGAAGTAATTGTATATTCGTGCGGAATGGCCAACTATAATATTAAGCAAGCAGGGTTGTAGGTAACAGATGTCACGTAACATCAGGGACAACTTTAGGTTAGATGATTCGGCACACCACCAAGATATCTAACAGTGGAACAGGTTGGTTGGTTGGTTGCTGATAATATAGCGTTTGACTACCATATTAATACAGGGTGCGGCTAAAGTACATTTACAACTTAATTTAGCCATAAGTTTAGATACAAATAAAGTAATAGGAAACTTAGTGTTGAAAATGAAAGCATATTAGCTGCTACTTTTTCATTAATTATGGAAAATGTTATCAGATAAATACGAACCGTTATGACATAAACAAACATAAGCTCTTTCATCGAGTTTTACATCACCTTTCGTACTTTTGCGGAGGTTATTCGAGTAAGATCTGCACGAATGTTGGCTTTTAACGTTTATATGGTTTGAAGTATATTAACAACTACCGTATCCTTAAGGTAACCCCATAAGGAAAAGTCAGATACGCTCAAATTGGGAGAGCGGAGAGACCAACTCAAATCGCCGTTTTTTGAAATTATACGATTTAGAAATTGTTCCCTCAGGAGTTCCACTGTTTTTCGTGTTGCATAGTTGATTACTCCATACTGCTGAAACCATACATTGGCAACTTCATTCTGCAGCTGTGAAAATAAAAAATTTTGAAGCATCGCCCCACACGCTTCACTATTTTCTGTTTGCTCCAGAGTATTGACCTTTTAGAAAAAGTATGGCCAGTAAATTCTTGCATCTATAATGCCGTACCAAACAGTTATATGAGCACAATGTAATGGTTTTTGATAAAGTTATGCTATCCCCAAAAACCTACAGATTTGCTTATTAATATAGCCATTTAAGTGAAAATGAGTTCCATCCGTCATCATAACGTTTGATAAAAAAATTGCATAATTTTCAAACTCATGTAAAATGAACCTACAGTTCTGTAAACGTAATTCGGCGTCTCCGGGATTAAGTTTCTACAGCAACTAAATTTTATAAAGGTACATATGCAATTCCTTTTTTAGAATTTTTCGAAGGGTACTGTCAGAGTGTTGCAATTGAGTGGGTCTTTTCCTGGTTATATTTCAGATACTTCAGGAGCACTCTCTCTTACCAGCTCAATATTTTCAATTGAATAGTCACTCGAAAGTCCCCCTGAACGTTTCTGATCTCCAACTGAGACAAATTGGTCGCAGCTCCTTACTGCTGCTAAAATTATTTGAGATATGAAGACATTGCTTATACCAAACAGTCTTCAATATGATTTTTGGGTGTTCATTATGGATCCATGATTTTCAAGCAATAATGTTACAATTTTAGTTCGCCAGAGTATTATGTATAGTTTCATGCTTGGAATTTCCAAGTTTTATCTATAAAAGAAAAAAAATAAAACTTAAAAACAACAATAGAAGCTGAAGCTAGAATTATTATAAATAATAAAGGTACTTTAGCCGTACACTGTACAATAGACATTGAATTTATCTAGGATATAAAGTAGCAGACGATATGATCATAAGATCATAGACTACAGTTTACAGAAATTGTAATAGATGTTTTAATGGAAACCCGTAATATCTCAAATAATTTGTGCTATTGGTTGAAGTAACCGTTTATTTAAATGGCAAAGTTGGCTTACATGATAGCCAGTATTGACTGACGGCTAAGTTTCTCTCAATTGAAGCGTCGTACAAGCAACGTTTTCAAAACTGAACATTTCAATTGGCATTTACTGAAACTGCTACCTGGCTCTTCTTTCAGGATGATGCATTTTAAATTATTAAATTATTTCAGCTCTTAAAGAAAATAGATAAGTGCCTCTGAAAATATGGTTTCAGAAGGTTATTCCCCCCTACATTGTACCACAGTGTTCACCAGTACCTACTTCATCAGGTATCTCCAAATAGATTGAAAGGTCGAAGGATTATATACCTCATTCGGCAAACCTTACCCTACTAGATGTCTTAATGTGCATGTATTTGAAATCTTGGATGGATAACGTTCTACAACAAAGCGTAGAAGACTTAGAAATTATGATTGTGTGCGAAATAACTAAAATCTCTAACAATCTTGTTATAAATACAACTACAGATTTTGTCAATATACTTACTTGTTGTCAAGAAGTAAATATATGTCTAATAAATTGTCTTTACTTATACGCATTATTATGCATTTTGTATGGCTTTATTTTTCTGCGGTGCTAGATAATCGACTTTAATGGGTTTTTGGCGTTTATCTAGTTAGCATGTTATAACTATTAATCTTACTATCCTCAAACTTTTAAAAATATGTCTGTAACAGGTAACATACACAACATATGATTTAAAATTAAATCAAATTAAATCTATAATAATTCTGCTAAATTGATCATACCAAGTCATTCGTGCACAAATTTGTGTTTAAATTTGTAGCTTAGCTTTTACACTTTTGAAATGGAAAATATTTTAGTTTAATTATATTAAGCATAGGTCTTTATTGTATACTAAAGTTCGTTCGACTAGCTCAAAATGTATGCTTACGTAGAGACCCATCGAGTACTATAAACTAAACAATTGATTTTCTACACAGAGAAAACCGTTAAAAAAGTTTGGGAGTTCGTTGGACGACGATCTCGATTCAATTTCTCTTAATTTTTAAGTTTACTGTGACAGTTACAAAATAAGTATCATTGTATTTTATCATTCCACAGTAAAACAGCACAGTTTTATAATAAACATTTAATATTTCAATAATTAAAATGAGAAGGTTCAATAACAATTATAAATATAATAAAGTTCAATCTTTCAAAGCTAGTATGTAACGTGTAAATCTAAATGAATGAAATACAAACTTAATATAATAATATACTTACTTGGTTTTATAAAAAAAAAGATAGGGCCATTATGTAACTTCAATAATACGGCAAGTTTTTGTTTTCTTCAAAATGAGTTTTAAGTAACCGAGTTGAAATGAAAAAAGGCCGGCTAGGCAAAAAAATAAAAGAGTAGGTGTTCGAATAACTCAATTAATATGACTTTAATTAAGGTTAAACCAAATATAAAGTAATTAAATCACTTATGATAGGTACTATGCAACACATTTACGCGAAAGATCATACGAATTTAGATACTAACAATAAGTTAAAACAAAAGGTGTTTATGTATTGCTTAAAGACTTTGATATTGCACCTCAATTTATTTTAACGTTGTTTGTTCAATATTACGAAATTCAGCTTTGGATAATATCTTCATTTATATGCACGCACACACGCACTCCTACACACACGCGCGCGCGCGCGCACACACACACACACACACACACACACACACACACATACATACACACACACACACACACACACACTCTCAAACACACAAACATACGCGCACGCGCACACGCACACGCACAAGCACACGCACACGCACATGCACACGCACACGCACACGCACACGCACACGCACACGCACACGCACACGCACACGCACACGCACACGCACACGCACACGCAC
>JAHWXV010295330.1:0-33031 GCA_024586415.1 Phrixothrix hirtus | reverse complement strand
ATATATATATATATATATATATATATATATATATATATATATATATTAGCAAAACCTAGTCGCTGAATCACCCATGCCATTTTCATGTTAAAATTACAAACGTAAATTGTTAAATTTTGCAAAGCCTTATTAATAACATTCAACAATATTCAAAAATCTCAGTTCACGTTTTGTAAAACATAGGGGCTTTTTCTTAAAAATAATACATCAGCTTTCCCATGAGAACGGGTATAATACTAAAAATATATGTTAATCACCGATCCTCCCTTCGGCGCAAGTTCAAGAAGAAACTTCTTTTAACAGTAGTTCAGAGCTAACTACCTTGAGGTCAGGGTGCGTTTTTCCGTTTTTCAAGGGTACTAGTGCACTTTAATTGAGCCAACTCCGTGGTTCGTGAAAGTTCATAAATGAAAAGTTATCCCACTTAACGTTTTTATCGAGATACTGAATTCGTGGGAATTCATTATTCAACCCCTGTCGGCGAATTTTAGAGGATCCGTTCATTTTTCGTGCAAGTCCGTTCAAGAGTAAGGGACATTGCTGTGAAGTACACTATCGGTACAATACAATTGGAACCAAGAACTTGATGCCATCACGTTGCCGACGCATTCGGAACCGTCAGACTTCCGTCTACACGTAAGGGGAGTTTTATAATAAACTTACGGTGAAGTAGTGATTCCAAAAACTCCCATTTCATTTGCTATTTGATTTAATTAGATCATATCATATGTCAAAGACGATCAAAGTAACAGATAGTTAAAATAACAATTAACATTAGCTTTCATTGCCCATTGTTAATTGTTTCTCGAAATAAGACCTTTACAGAAGGGTCGATTATGTTATCTAGATTAGTATTATTTGTAACTTATATAAAGCACAGGGGTCCCCGAACGAAGTTATAGAATATAAATTGTTTACTGTAATTTCTTCTTTATTTTAAATAAGAGCTATGTATTTCTTATAAGTGTACGTATTCCATTTTTTTAATATCATTATATCTAGTATACCACGCATAACATTATTTTTATTGTGTAATCATAAATACCTATAAATGTAATAACAGATCCTTACTTTCAGGAAATTAGTTTAAGTTAAGTAAGTAATATATTGTCACGTATCCGCCTAAGTGAGCTGATCGAAATATTAATCCAGAGGCATACTCTAAGTCAGTAATTAATTAGTAAGTACGCCGTGACAAAATCCTACCCTTTTTGGTTTGAAATAAGACTCATTTTCGTCTCGTTTCTCGAAAAGATTTAACCGTCAAGATAATTAGGTAAGGTAGCGCCCAAAATTTATGACTTTTGATTCTCGTAAACCGTTCCTGAATTTAAGCCTAATTATTTCCATCAAAAACGGTTGAATCCCCCTTTCTCCACTGCGGTGGCCGGAGCTGCTAGCTAATTCAGGGTAATCAGCTTTTTACACAACTTTTTGGGGCGAAAAATGCGTTTCGTTTCGTTATAACTTACTAGTTTTTATCTAATCAGCTTGCGTATATTTTATATTTTTGGTTTTACCTGTATAGAGACACAATTCAAGTTGGTCTTAACTTACTAGAGAATAATAAGAAAACTTATGTGTATACAAAGAGATTTAATGGAAATGTTTCGAGAAAATTAATTTGAAAATGATTTATACTAACGTACACTACGTGTAATAAAACTAGTTAATCACACTTAGTTATATGTATATAAAGAGATTAAAGACAAATGCTTCAAGAAAATTAATTTAAAAGGAATTTACACTAACGTACATTACGTGTAATAAAACTCGAATTAATCACGCTTAATGTATACATAGCGAGTCTAATATAGTGGGCATCCTTGTAAGGGCTAAGAGGTAAAGCTACCAGGAGCCTAAATTTTCAAAACTTTTGCAGCTATCTTAAAAATAAAATTTTTTGAACTTGTTTGTGAAAAATTTTCAAGTCGACCCTGATACAATTTTTTACTATTGGATTACGCATAAATACAACTATTTACTAAAGTCACGTAAAATGAAATTTATACCCCGACTTTGAGTCGACGAAGTTTTTTGGCCAGCTTCCTTTTCTTGTATTTTAAATATTAAAAATCTGGTGTGAGAAAACATACGACTTTCTCCTACATATAATGGTGTCCGTAAACGATTAAATTATTATTTACGTTTATTTTAGAAACAATTATAACAGTCACCCATACAAGTTACTGGATACGTAAAAGGTTCCTTTTCGGAAAATTTCTCTAATAACTGGCTTCAGGTTATTTTTTCAGAGAAATCGTTAATTTCACCCAAAAAGGCATTAAAGGTGTAATAACCGTTGTAAGTTTTAAAAAAGTGTTAGAGCTGTTTTCGAGAAAATTGCAAAAAAACTTGAAAATCGCAAGAACAAAGTAGCACTTCCGGTAATTCAATTTTAACTAAATTCCTCACATCTCACGCGCAGAAGATAAAAAACTCGAATATAAAATTTCATTTTTATATAGTGCGTAGTTTTAGAGATATGTTGTTCAAAATTACTACTTTAGATACTTCTGGTTACTCCATTTTCGAAAATTTATTAGAGAAGCTGCTTAGTTCATATAAAACAGAATTAAGTAACTAAAAAATAAACTAATTTTTAAAAAAATTGTTATAGTCGATTTCATGAAAATCACGAAAAACGAATATTCGGAAAATTTCTAAATATGATAGTAATAAAGTACAACTTTCAATTGTTTGATTTTAATCAACTTCTTGATTTGGCATACAAAGGTAGTTATGACCCCAAATATAAATTTTCAGTTAGTTGGGACTTTTAGTTTTATAGTTATTTTATTTAGAGTTTACGGTGAACCTACTTCAGGTCACTCAATTTATAGAAAATTTTCTGAGAAATAGCCTAAACTATATGAAAGGTTATTAAATGGCGAAGACATTCTATAAACTTTGAAAAAATCGTCATAGCCGATTTCAAGAAAATTGCGAAAACGAAAAATTCGGAAAACATCTAAAAATAACAGAAATAAAGTTGTTATTCGATTTTAACAAAATTCTTGATTTAGAATGGGAAGTTAGTTTGGACCTCAAATATAAACCTTCATTTATCTGGGACTTTTAGTTTCGTAGTTATTTTATTCACAGTGAATAGTAAAAGTATCTCCGGTTACGCATTTTAAGAAAACCTTTCTGCGAAACCGGCTTAATTATATCAAAGGACATTACATTTCTAAGAAATACAATAAATTAAAAAAAAACGTTAGAGCCGATTTTGAGAAAATCGCGAAAAACCAAATAATGAAAAGAGTAAAGTGGCACTTTCGGTTTTCCGATTTTAATGAAATTGTTGCGGCAACGTGTCCAGGTGGATGCAAACTTAATTATAAAATTTTATTTAAATACGACTTTTCGTTCTTGAGATATCTTGTTCACACAGAAACACAGACGGACACATACACATACATACACACACACACACACACACACACACACACACACACACACACACACACACACACACACACACAAAACACAGGCCAATTTTCGAATACATGATTTTCTAACTCAGGGGACCCGAAAACGTGTATTTTCGCTAAAATTTTGACATCGAAAATTTTGGACGAAAACAATACTTTGCCTTTTACCTATATTTCATATAGGTAAGAGAGAGTAAAAATGAATTTAATTTGTAACTAATCAATAAAACAAATTGTAAATAACATATTTTCTTATTGTATCTACTTACTCAATAAGTGAATAAATTTGATTACATTTGTAAATATATGTTTACATTTTTCTTCCAAAATGGTAAGATCTGTAGAAAATACCATTACATTCAATAAGTACTAATTTAAAAATTTTAAATAACCAAGTTTATTGCGCAATGACTATAAGCTCAAATACATCTGTACGCTGTACCGAATAAAAGAATGGACAAATAGAATTATCCACTGTCACTTAACTAAAGAATAAATGAAGAGGGTCTAATAATTACATCATCCTGAAGAGGTCCTGCCTTCTATTGAAAGTAATAAGGATATTTAGAATGCGTTTCGTACACAATTGGCAGATAATTCACAATATTGGTTATAACTTTTTCCATTATTTTTATTGGGGTGCTGTACATACATTATATTAAGACGAAAATTAATTTACTTTCTAGTTTTTCACATATTTTTATGGTTGATTGGATATAATGTAAACATTTATGACTTAACTTTTGAAGACCCATAAAAATTATTTTGCATCAGGTCTAAGAAGACCCTGCCTGGTCGATTGTTCTAATGTTGATGCAAAGAAAGGTTGATATTCTTTATATAAAACAAATAAAGAAAAATTTAGTACGCGATTATCACGCTTTTAAGGAACAAGGGCTGGTCTCGTTCTTTAAGGAGTTATACAGTTTTGTTTAGGTAAAAATAATTTAAAATACGAGATTGAGGGAAAGGTCGATATACGATCAAATATCGATGACAACATGCTGACTATGACGTAAGCGACAAAAAACAAGCTTATTTGATCTATGCTTGAATGAGTTACTACGAAAAGTGAACCGGCACGAACTTGATTTATGCTATAACTTCAAAACAATCTTTATGGGAAACTATAATCTTTTGACTTACTTTATTTAATTGAAAAGGTTTCTATAAATCTTCCTCTAACTACCTTAAAAAGAATACCCATTATATTAGACTCACCCTGTATGTATCTGTACTTGGGAATGTCAAATGATTTAATGATTCGACACAAAAATGATTACAAAAGGCTCAACTGTTAAAACTGTTCTCGAATTCAATAAAAATCAAGATAAATTGGTCGTCAATTTCTAGGTACCACTAATTAATATATAAACATTTAGATCTTAATTCAAGGAAATTAATCTAACGTGCATTATTTCTTAAATAAAAGGATTCCATTGATCAACTTTTCTTAATGCTATCATATATCCACTTAACACAGAACTAGTGGGCTATGTAATGAGGTCACCTCTCAATTCATAAAATTAGTCACGCTTTCCTTTTGCAAAATTATTAAAAGATAAAGGGTTTTAGTAACTTTTAAAATTTTTAAGTAATTGCTGGAAGTTTAAATTCTTAATTCCCTAATTGATTTAAAAATCAATCTTGACAATCTATTTTCGACTGCAATTAATGTTCAATAAATTTTATTTAGGAGAACAGTATTCTATTAGTATTTGGTGCCGAAATCAATTTCGGCAATTGTGAACCTATAAGCAAAAGCAATGTGCGATCTCAAACCAAATGATTATTTTTTAGCATACAATTAGATCTTGGCTTGGAGAATCAAAATGACTTATGGTAAACAATTAGTTCATCCTTCCTAATTACTTTCAATCTTAAAAGGCCCAACAGTGGGCTACTTACGGTACCATCACATGTGTTATTCGAAAATTTAGGAGTAAGGAGATTAGATCTATCATTGGGAAGTGCGAACGTTAGTTGTGCGGAATCTGTTTAATTCGAAACCGCCATACTAGTTAATAACATTAGCTGTTAGGGACACAGCTCTAGTAAGTAAGAATGTCTTTAATGATGCCAATTAGATCCAACTAAGAAGCATTATGGTACTACTGACATTTATATTAATCACAGGACTCTTAATAGTGTTGTTTTGATAGCACATGTAATTTTTTTTGGTAAACTAATATTTAAAAGTTAAACATATTTATGAGACCTCAGCCTTGGCCAAAATAAATCGTAAACTTCATAGCTAGGTTTGGTCACGGATAAACTCGCTGTCTAAGCGTTATACTATTTTGCATTTGATGTAAACTTTAATTGTGAAGGTACTTCCACCGAGGTTTACAACATGGGAGTATTAATAGATTACGATTGTACTAAATTGTGTAGGTCAGTTACACAATTATAATTTTACCATTGGACCACGTCTACCCTTGATTTGCCTCCTCACCGTCACTACTGACATTCTTACTTCTGACTCCAGATAGAATTACGTCGGGACCATCCACCTATTGTTTATATTTGAGTATCGAACTTTGAGAACTACGGGACCCAATAAACTCGTATAAATTATAATTCCTTGTTTTCTATGATACACTATTTTACAGCCGATCTACCATTGACCGTTCGTACTCTTTCGTTCTTAAGAGCACAAGATACCCGCGGGAAGTATAAGAACGGGACGTTCAACTCAACCAATTCCTCGGTTCCTTACTCTCGAGATAGCTCTTGTGGCTACCACTCCAGTAATACCTCTTAGTACACCCCACGACCCGACTACCGAATTGAATCTACCGGCGAAATACTTTTGTGGCGTAGTGTGGTGGCGAATTTGACCCATTGGCCGTCGCGCACGTGGCAAGATACCGTCGAGGCTTCTACAAATTTCATTTCTGTAAAATACGTGCTCCTAGACAATTTTAATGACAATCAATTTGTTTTTTAAGCCCAAAGGGGGGATAAATTTGCAACCTGTATGTATATTTCTAATTAAATAATTGCTTTGTTCGAGAACCTTATGATAATATTCATAAAAGTGCCTTTTTAATGGGATTTGCTTTAGTCAGCGAACGACATGTCCTCGATTTTCGAATTAAAAACCGAAAGATGCACATTTTTATGTATTTGAATTAGACGTCATAAAGTTAACTTTTTTGTTAGATTTTTAGGCATTTTATTTTGATTGCCTCATTCTAAATTTGTCTTTTGTACGAGGTTTCGACAAATAGTTCATTAACTAAGCAGGAAAGCAATAATTGAGGGTCAATGCATCCTTTAGGGTGTTGTTAGAACCTCGCAATTAACAATTAAAAAACTACTCTGTTCTCATATTAAAAAATTGAAATAAGCTAACACCTATTTCAAATTTCTAAAATTGTTGTAAATAGAAATAGCCTAACAGTAAATATAAACTAAAAGTGGAAGGGCTGTAAAATGATTTGCACAAATAAACATTTTACAAGAAAAAGTCTTCGGTAGCAATAAAGTATAAAAAGATCAAATAGCCGCCTTCGAAATTACGGTATCAATTGCCCAAATTCTCTGACCATTTCCATCATAAACACGTAACCAACAGTTTGAAATTTGAGAACTCCGATTGGGCAACTAAACAGCAGGATGGGAAATCCAATAGTTGATAAATACTAGAACAACGTAAGAAGCATCATCTCATATCGCCAAACACGGTGATGAATTTACCAACCATGACAGCTTCAAGGAATATCCTTTGACGTTAACATGTAGATTTTAACAAAGACCGTGCTAACTCAAACATACACAAGTAAGTGAAATAGATTACCTCTGATTTGTATCCGCGGTTTTCCGATGAAAATAATAAATCGACGAATTTTAAACGAGAAATTTAACCAAGTTGGTCGAACGCGCATCTATAGAGAAACTAAGGCAAAATTTGACAACGTAAGAATCCAGCTGTTTGTACACGCTCATAATTGAAAATACCTACGAATTTCAGCGTGTCTTGAAAATAATGTGTGACTTGGGAACAAAATCCATAAATTTAATTGGAAAAGAGGAAATTAACCAGAAGGAAGATATATTATCCACAAACAAAGATAATATCAAATCAAGAATTTAGAACGTAGGTGAAGTTTTAAAAATTCGTCAAAAAGCGATTTAATAATAAAACATTAAACACTAATTTTCAAAGATTACAATTTAAAGTTTAAATTTGTTTTATTTAACATAACTTTGAATTTAATACCAGGTCGTTAGCTCTCATAGTAAACTGAAGTTATGGACCTACTTGTTTGCATCCTTGTAGAAAATTGCTAAGGGAGTCACACGAGAAAAGGTCGTTGTATTTGTATAACTGGTTCCTATAGAAATTTATCCTAATTTCAGATATATAATTTCTGATTGCATATATCTATTTTATTGTTTTATTTTATTAAATAATTATATAGAACTTATGTAATTGTTATTTAATGGTATAAATATTGGTCTTAAGTGAATATATTGTCAGGAGAAAAAGGGTATCGCCCTAAGGCTTATTTAAATAACAACGTCTTGAAATAGCTTGGTTACCTGTACTAAAACCTTAAATACTACGTAAAGTCAAGTACGTAATAAAATAATTTTAATAAATTGCTCAACACTACCAAATTGGTAATCAACAATGTGTTTTTGAGGACAATTTTCTGTAGGAAACAGGCTCGGTAAAATGCTTACCTGCTATTGTTTTATTTTCCTTTTTGGATAACATTAGGCATATTAGTTACTTTGGCTTATGCAAGTCGAGAACTTATTAGTTTAAATAATTTATTATTAATTAAGATATTTTTTTGTTGAACTGGATTCTATAACTGGCAGAAATGGTGTCAGGATATTAAAATGCTTTACATTTTGGGGATCTAGTAAATCTAGGCCTGACCTAGTCTCATTGGAAGAGATCGTAGGTTCTTTCTTAAGGTGTTCGTCGAAACTGAACAAAATCGGAATAATGTTCTTAAATCAATAAAAACGCTATTCATGTTTACCTATTTGTAAAACCGCGTTGAAACATTCTTCTCACCACATAATATGAGATTTTAAACATTTTGGCAGTTCACTTTGAATTAAAGTTGAAACTAAATTCCTTGAAATAGAATGGTGCTAGGGTGCACACAATAACAGCAGATGTTGGAGCATGTGTTGAGCAGGATCGGATCTGTTTTCAACAAGTCGAAGTTAGTCAGGCCGGAAACTTGTGGGTCTCGTCACCTATTTGTTTATAGCAAACCAAATTTATTCATGAGTTAACTGTATTAAACCCTAAGTTTCTGCGCTTAAAATAAATTAAAGTTTTACAGCTATGTGTTATTTCTTGTTAAAAAGCATGTATCATCCCTTGCTTATTCCACCACTATACACCCTCCCATTCCAGCTTTTCGGTCCAATAAGTATCGCTTTACTTCAACTGACATGTCTGTTTTTAATGTTTTGTAAACATGCTGTTGTGATGAGCCCACAGATGTGCATTAAATAATAATAAAGTAGTTCTTTTACGCCATGTACCTAGTTTCGATTGATAATCCAGGAGTTATCAGTATAAAAAAAATAAATAAAACTTTGATAACAGTAGACAACAATATAGGAGTTACATATTTATGTATGACTGGATGCCTGTAATAATTTCCAAAATTTATAATAAACATAATCATATTTGTGGGTAGTCGTGGCGGTTAATGTAGATTTCCAAGTATTGATGATACAATTTTTTATCTCAATAAACTTAAAATAGATTGTTGGATATTAAATTAATTTAAAATTATGATTGCTAAATTTTTGTTTTACAGTGAGATAATTCATGATTTTACAAAATTCTCTAGCACATTAAATTGTGACGTCACTCTTGCTTTCATATATCATTGTAGACAGATTCCTGTGATAATAAGGTATTTATGCTTTTTAGCTTATTACGTTTTTTGGACAAGTATCTGAATTAAATATTGTTGCGTTAGAAAAACTCTAAAAGGAAACCATATACTAATATAACAATATTCATGCTAGGTTTGTTACACTTATGCAGAAAAATTCAACTTTTTGTAATTAGTATGAAATAAAATACTATTTGAAAAGAAAATAAAAAAGATATACGGCATGGTTTATAGCGTTATAATAGCAAAGTACTATCTGTTTATTAAAAGATGAGTCCTGGTTATCACCGCCCACAGTATGACTTAAGGGTAGATTATTCTTAGTCAACCCAACAACCATAACTTGACAGTTTGCGACGACCTTTCGGTTAATTAATTACTTTATATTGGAAACCCATTCTTTAACCTCTATGAATTAAGGTCGACATAAGATATATTTTCGTTGAACTAACTTCTAGTTCAAATGGCCTTCAGCTAATTTATTTTCAGTCGGAGGTTTATAGGCGAATTCGAACGTGCTCGTTGTTACAGCTAGTAAAATGGTAAATATTCGTCGGTATTGTATGGCTACTTTCGAGTGTAGCTGTGTATACCATTAATTCCGTATCTTTTTCTCCTGCCTGTATAAATAGGCAAATTTTAGGTTACTTGTTCGACTCAAATAGACAAACATGCATTTTTATACGTATATTTACAACTATGTACAATACTTAAACATGCAAACCCAGTGTGTTATTGTGTGTGTTTGTGACATGCAATTAATATCGGTTGACATTATGGATATGTGGGGATTAACACTAGGTAATGTGAATTAGTATTTACAGTGTAGCTAGTTAATTCAATATTGTAGCTTAGAAAAAGGAATTGAAAAACGTTTAAAGACCTTTTCATACTACAGACGGAAACAATTATGTATGCCTGTTCCACAATGAAAAACGTTCAGTCGTAAATACACATCATCTTTGCCAATTGTTCTGGTTATAACTAATGGCGATTGAAAAATGTTCATTGTTTACAGTAAAACTCGGATCGGGGGGCTAAGCTCTAATGTAATCCAGAGAATCGCACTAGGTTTAGAAAATTCTGCTTATGTATCTGGCCAGAAACACGTTCGTAGAATTGTTCTCCCACAGCACCTCTTAATAAGGGATGACAAAATATCTATGGATCGGAAGGAATATTATAAAGGCAAGGCTTTGAGAACTAAAAATGTTCTAAATTTTCCTGTTTGCAATTGTGGTATTTATAATACTTCCTTTTTATCTAATAGTAAATTGTTAGATAAGGTATATGAATATTTAATTTGAAAATGTGAATGTGTATGCCATATATGTGTCGGGTTATGTTTTCATAGTTGGTTTGCTTACAATTTTAGTTAAATATTACAGTTTTCTATTGAACATTATCAATTCATTTTATTCTTAAATACTAGATGACCCCAATGGTATTAACTATTAATTAAATATTTTCAACCTTAGAATGAAATGATTTTTAATTAGATATTTTAAATTGATTTTCTATAATCTTCTATTAATTCATTTATTATTAATTAATAAAAGGTTTTATACTTCATGTTTATTAATCACTTTTACTTATTCTATAAATTAATTTCTTATATAAATGGTGTGTTACCAATTCTTATCTTTCTAATTAGTTACTTGTATTAAGAATTTATATACATAAATTTGGAGTATGATTATATAAATAATCATAATTGGGAACACGTGACAAGTTATGATATCTTTAAATCAATATAACCAATAACGTCAAAAATTGATATATTTCTTAATTCAAACATATACAAAACGTTGCCAATCATTTCAATATTTTTCGCGAAATTCCCTGAATATACGTTATAATACGAGGGTAGTCTGGAAACTTAGGTAAGTAGTACAAAGAATGTACTTTATTCAAGTTTTTTACATTTTACTTTCAACATAGGCCCCCTTTAACTCTATGCACTTGTTCAAAGGATGTTCAAGTCGTTTAATGCCTTCACTATAATAGGTTGAATCAAACGCCTCAAAATAATCATTTGTTTCTACAATCACTTCCTCACTAGATGAAAATCTATCTTCACCTAGCCATTTTTTCAAGTTTGGAAATAAGAAAAAGTCAGATAGAGCTAAATTTCTAGGTGCATGACGAAGTATTTGGAATTGAAATTCAATTAATGAATGAGCCGATGCATTGTTATGATGAAAACATTTTCTTTCTTTCCAAATGCGGCCGTTTTTCCTTTAATTTTTCAATCAGCTGGTCCAGTAACGACGCGTAGTAGTACTCGCCTATGAGTGCTCTGCCCATTTGCAGATAATCTATAAGATAACACTACAAGCATCCCAAAATACGGCGGCCATCACCTTATTAGCTTATGAAACCCCCTTCGCTTCCTTCCGTGCACTGCAACCGACTTCTATCCATTGTTTGGATTGAGTTTTTGTTTCAGGGGCATAGTTGTGTATCCGCGTTTCGTGAATGGTAATAAATCTACGCAAAAATTCGGCGGAATTATGCTTGAAAATGGTCAAACAGTACTCAGAAGTTGTTACGCGCATTCGTTTCTGGTCCACAGTTAGCAGACGCGGCACCCATCTTGCTGACAGTTTTCTCATACCCAAGTATTCATGTAAGGTATGACTAACACATTCTTTAAATATACGAATAGTGTCTGCTATCACACGACCTTTAATCGACGATCATTTAAAACAATATCATTAACTTTGGTGATCATTTCGTCAGTGGTAGCCTCCTTCAGACGCCGTGATCTTGGTTCGTCTTCGGTACTCGTACGGCCACGTTTAAATTCATTCACCCAGAAATAAACTCTCTTAAATGGTAGCGCAAATTTGTTGTAAACATTATCTAGCTCTTCTTTAATTTCTTTGGGTTTTTTCCTGGCGATATGGTAGTATTTAATTACAATACGAAATTCTCTTTTATCCATATTCGCAAAACAACGTAACACGTTTACTTTAAACAACTGTAAGAGACAAAGGACGCAACCTATTTGGCTGAAACTTTGACGGTTGCCTTATAACATATGATAGATTTGATAAATGACACGCATACGTGGATTATGGCGTCATCTCTATGTTAGTTACCTCACTAACCAGACCGCCCTTGTAAAATTTATATCAATAATCACAAACATTTTTTCAGAATGAAATTTTCACTTTATTTTCACATATTTACTATTTCCTTTGATAAATTTATCTGATTTCAATGTACTTTGACGTGATCTACGACATTATGGGTAGTCTGGCAACATAGTTTTCTATAGAAATACCCAGCTCTAGTCAATTTCATTCCCAAACACCGAGAAAAACACTAAAATAATGCTATCCTTGTTACACTCGCCTAAATGAGAGAATAAAACAAGGAAATATTTTACTGCACTTACTTCATACTATGCTTACGCATCTTCTAATAAACAAATATTACATAAATTGTAGTCTTAATTTCTGTATGATAAAAATTTGAAGATGAGCTCTAAAGATCTAATAATGCGAATGCCACATATTAAAAAATATTTCTGCAATAATGTCGTAAATACATGTTACATATTTTCTACTATTTTATTTTTGCTGAAAATTTTACAGAAAAGTCTAATAACAATAGAATTACAAGTAAATCAACAAATATTTATTTTCAAAATTTTACAGAATTTAGTTAGCCATAAATTTCACGAATATTTTATTACAGTAAAATACATAATGTCAACACAAAATAATATATTTCAATTATATACACAAAAATACATGCACGTATGCCAATAAATATTTTTTTATTGTAACGTAGCAAAAGCAGACAAAGCAGTGAATAAATTTTTATTGAAAAAGTTTCACAATGCAGCTAAAGATTCAAATTAGTTAAAAGAATTTGATATAAAAATACTCATACATCTAAAGGAATTATTTAAGTATTACTATAAATATTTACTATATTGAAAAATAAATTTTAAAACGCCATTAAGTAAAAAATTCGTATGTAAAAATAAATAACATTGTTCTATTAAACACAGAGTTGCTTTAAAATACTTTAAGAAAATAAGGCTATAACTGACTATAGATGCCATTCATAAACCCTACAAAAGCCTTTTTTGAAAACGAATAACAATAAATAACAATAAATACTATTCAGTAGTAACGATTGCTTTATTTATAATTTCTAAACAATGTTAACATTTATTAACACTTTAGATGAGCTTAAAAACAAGTTCAGCTCTAAAGTTAACTAACTTACACCAAACATGTTACTAATAAACTGAAGCACAAGAGGTGACGTGCTTGAAAAATGCTGGCAGACGATCTAAGAACAGTCATCGAAAACTACGTGTAATGTTATGTAATTTTAGCCAAATATTTAGCATAAAGTACCGATGTATATTGAATAACTCACTAAGAAGTACAATGCAATACGTACAAAAATGTATAGAATATTGACTTGTAAACAATGCAATGCTTGAAGCTTTAAAGCATTTTTATGGAAGATTTTGTAAAATTCTATTACGCTCAAGCAAAGATATCTAACACTTTCATTATTTTTTTTGTAAATAGGGTAATGAATACGTGCTTTAAAGTACACGGTGGGGCAGGGAAGTATCCCTAACTTCGAGATGACTTTGTGGATGGAGGGGACGTGTTGGAGGAGTGGTAGTAGGCTCTATTGACGTTGTGTCCTTGGAAGTTTCCATTAGTGCCGCCATTAGTTGTAGATATACCTTGATTGAACGAGCAACGCGCTTTTGCCATCGTTGCAGTGTAGCGTGCGCTGCGTATTCGTTATCGAATTCCACCTCGAAATGCTGCTCCTGACCGAAAATCCATTTCCTTATCGGTGAAGAACTCCGTGCATATGGCAGTGTTCTGGAAAAAAGAGTTGGGCTCAGAGGACTATCCGAACTCCAGAAAACATTGACCGTGTAAGAAGATCGACTTTGTAGTCCCCTAAGCGTTTTGCTCGCAAGCATGCATCCGCCCTGGCGCTTTCTAACTGTACTGTGCGCCGAATTCTCCAGGAAGATCTGCAATTACATCCGTACAAGGTGGCCATTGCTTAACAACTCTCACAGGGGGCTGGCAAAATCGAGTACAGGCATATGAAACTTTGATTGAGACCTTGCCTCAAGATGAACGTGTTTTGTTTAGTGACGAGGCGCACTTCAACATTTCTGGAAGTGTTAATAAGCAGAATATACGTTATTGGAGTGGTGAAAACCCTAGGGTAATTCATGAGTAACCAAGTGACAATTTGGTGTGCACTCAGCAGTGAAGGCATCATTGAGCCTAATTTCTTTGAAGAGAACAATAATGCTGTTACCGGTATGTAACCATGATCCAACAATTTCTTGAACCCCTACTTCAACAGATTAATTTGAAACAAGTGTGGTTTCAGCAGGATGGTGCCATGGCCCATACCGCTAGAAATCCAATAGCTGTTTTGAGGGAAAGGTTCACCGGTCGCCTGATCTCTCGGCGACATTGCATGGCCCGCAAGCTCGCCAGATTTAACTTCGTGCGACTACTTTTTGTAGGTGGCCACATTCCGCAACAGATGCTTCTCACAGTTATGAAGAACTTCCGAACCCGGCTACATCAGTGCATTGACAATGAGGGACATCACTTCAATGATATGTTGTTTAAAACTAAATAAAATTAACTTCCAGCTATACTCTTCTGATGCCACAATAAAGTTTTGTTCTAACATTTTTTGTTATGTTTTATTTACCTTCAAAGTTAGGGATACTTCCCTGCCCCACCCTGTATATGAAGATTTATTAAAGCGACCCTAAATTATGCTGCTGAAAAATAACTACATCTTGTTTGTGTGAATTTTTATTTTATATATGTAGAACGAGAATGTTCGGATGCCACTAGGTTTAAGTGAAAATGTATTTATATAAAGTTCTTTTACACTACTTCTAAATGCGTTGTGTTCTACCTAAAACGCACTTACAATTTTAGGAGCATTTTAATAATTGATTTATTGACAACAATATCTCTTTGTCCAAAAATGTATTTAGTGGTTCAAATAGGTGATGACCTTATTGCAGTTTACTGGATCAGTGGTCTTCAATTTTGTTCTGCGGAATCCTGGGATTCTGTACAACCTCTTCATGAATTTTTCCACAGAAATTGCACCCTTTAACATATTATTTTCGGGAGATGGTGTTTAGCAGAAGATTTGTAATTTCAAAAGTGAATCGACAAAATTTGAAGATCATTGAAAGAACAGCTGAAAGTTTCACTTCAAACATATGAGGTTCAATCTCCGTATTAAGTAATATCTTTTATGTACATATGTACATATATACTTCTATTAACTTATTGCATATAATATGGGATAACTGCACGCTTACGCTTAACATAGTTTATAAGATGTATCTCATGGTGTTAGTAGAGTTTGTCCTATTATCACTTCTGGAGACTAAAACTTTCAATTAGCAATAACCTTAACAGTAACATTTAATAAAATATTATTTTGAATTGAAATTAACGCAATCTTTAGCAGTATCTGCATAGATAACAACAGCAAAAGATATATATCAAAGACTATTATAAATTGATACATAAATAATTACAGTATAGCTACAAACTGTTCAACGATGTGAATGTCTTTCATATAACGTTGTTTACTTAGATTACTTGCATGAAATTCTGTTAATTATTTTTGTTTGAGATGTAAATTAAAATGTGTCATAAACACAGGCTTTTCTAAAAGAAGGGGGAGGTTTTAAACTTAGAAGGTCTCAAAAGATTTCTAGTTTTGTACCTCGATAATATATTTCAATTCATACAGGCACGAACATATCTGATGTAACACCCTCCTGTAAGTTCAGAGATCTTAGTTTTTCTCTTAATATACCCCCACCAGAAGCCCAATGGTGCGATATCCGCACTTTTTGGAGTCCACGCTTTTGGTGCATCCTTAATAATCTATTGTTGTGGCAATTCAACATTCAAAACTTCTGAAGCAATATTGCTAAACTGCGATAGCGATAATCCTTCATTTTAAAAATCAGTGATTTATGGGAAAAGGATATTTTGAAGCATATCCAAGCAAACAGTGCTATTAAAAATAAGCTAAAAATACGAACACGCAATAAATCACACCGTGCATTTAATGTAGGTGCATCCCGGATGTATTCATACGTATTCATGACTAACGTGATGTTACGCAGTTACCGTAAAATAGTTTCTAAAAGTTGGATCAGCTAGCAAATTTGAACGTTTTTGGTGCTTACGTCGATTTAATTTCTTGTAGCAGCAGCGACGCACTTTAGGCATCACAGTTTTTTATGTTGAACTTCAGGAGCTCGAAATGAATAATTGCCTGATTGCTTCTACCATATCATTTGTTTTAAGTCTTAATGTTTTCATTTTCACGGCACTGCCACTCTCTTTAAATTAATGATACCATCTTCGGATATAATTTTCAAGCGGTTGCTCTTTCCCATATTCATGCCGAAACCTATCTTGTATCAAGCAAAAACTTGCGTTTTTGCTTGGTTTTCGCAATTTTAACACCAAACGTTATCAGTTGATAGTGAATATGTATTCTGTTGTGTTGCCACATTTGGTTTTATATCAGATTCTGAACACAGCAAGCAATTGGTAAAACCTCATCATTCTTTTATAAAAACACTGTATTAATTCTATTCAAGTATAGTTTTTAGTATTCTTTACAAAATAAGTGAGCGAAGAAAACTTTTAGCTATAAAAGTTCATCAAATTAAGAAATTTTATAATATCTATTTATCAAATTACAATAGGATTTTAAATTGCACAATAATTCAAAGACTGGAATGTATAGCGACTGCTGTAAAATATTTTTTTAATGGAAGCGAGATGTGCTAACTTCATATACGGTAGGTATTTATTTAAACCGAATTATTGTTCAAAAATAACTTGCCATAGCTTATCAATGGAATTAAAATATATATTAAAGGTATAAATAGTCGATTTATAGTAATTCACATTTATCAGTTGGGTTCATATTTGAACCTATGGGACAGCTAAAGTCTTCTCCAAAATTTGGATTATTTAACATTGGTATATCAACCAAATGCGAAAAAAGTTGTCTTTCTTCAGAACTCTTTAATGTGGAACTGTAAGGATTAGAAGGTTGGCAAAAATATGAGGCAGCCGAAATCCAAAATAGCTGTTTGGAGGTGTAATGGGTACCTGTAGTTTCCAGATCCTCGGGTTTGTGATTATTTGCCCATTTGCTGTAAGCCGAATAAGCAATTTTTAATCCCAGATATTGATGAAGAATTAAGTCGCTCTTAAAATACAATCCCTTTAAAAAATATTTAATTAAATTGCGTTGTTATTCACTCACCATGAACACATTAGTTATATGTGAGTTTTTCATTTCGTTAATAAAACAGTTTAATTTTGTGTTGAAAAAGTTCGAAGTGCTATTGGACCATTCTTCTATGACATTTCCATCTTTATCAAATATACTCGTAGGTTCGCTCAAGAGGTAAAAGAAATGGTGACCCATCATTGTTCCCATATTTCCATAGTTTATATATTTCGGCATTTTTTCGTTGAAAATTTCATCTTGGAATAAAGTTGCTGGTAGACCTGCAAAGTATCAATAAATATTACATTTTTTCAGTAAATATACTAACGTATTGTATTTTCTTCGTAGTGATACTCCCCAATAGCAGATGGCGTTTGTAATTTCCACTGAGTAAGTTTAAATTCATGTTTTGAGTTATATACTTGATTGTACAACCATGATTGGTAATTCCTACTTATACTTGCTACCATGGACAAAAAAGTTTGGTCTTCGATATTTTGCTAAAAATGTTTACCTTTGCATAATTGAAATGTAAGTATAAATTAAATTACCATATCTACATATAAATCATCCAAGATGTAATTTTCAAAAAAGTCTTCAGGTACTCCGATTATTTCTGTAACTTCGTTTATTCTTCGAATTGCGTTATATTTTTTAGTTTCATGTAACCAATTAGCGTTTTCCACAGCAAGCTTCAGTTCCAGTTTCATGTTATGAATTATTTCTCTGATTTGGTATATTTTTTCCTTAGGTAAATATTTTCTAACGTACAGTATATCGATTGGGCTCGGCTTAAACCTTTTTAGGTTTAAAATAAAATCAAAGCGAGAAAATAATAGTAATATACATTTACCTTTCTCGTATTTCATTTATGCAAAATTCGGAACGTGTTTCGTGCATTTCGGTGTAACTGTAATAAGTTTGAAGTTCTGGTATGTACGGAATTATATTTTCAACTACTTTCCACATTATGTAGTTTGCTTGAACACTGATTGTGTCTTATTACTTAAAATTTCATTTAGAGTATTCTTACCGTTTTGAAGTTGTTTGAAGAAAATTATTCCAGGTGTGAAGATTTGCTAGCGAAGGAAAAAGAACAAAGTCGTCTCTAGATATTCTTACAGATGGGCCTACTATATTATCCAAAAATTCCATCCAGTTAACGGTTTTATACCTTTTTTGAAATTCTCGTATTGTAAAGCGATTCATTGAGTCATCATTGTGGCGTGAATAAACTTCCTGAAATACCTTACTGCATATTTTTAAACATCAAGGTTTCTGTTTTATATAACTTAAAGTGAAGCACTTGTGGAAATAAATTATTAGACCATCTAACTAGCAAACTGCACGTTTTATATATTCATTAAAGTTCTACTGTAAACATTTTGAAATGGAAAATGTAAAACATTTGTGGCGTAAATATAGAAATCATGTACGTAATTAAAAAATTTAGTTTCGATCATTCGAAGGATCGCGATGCATTTTTAAAACCAACGTAATCCAAAGCTTTTGCCTTAAACTTCAAATAAAAAAATAATATTTCATTCACAAAGTTGTTGACATTTGACTGTCTCTAACTTCAAAGCCTTTATTTATATCCTCGCGATTCCTATTGAAGTTACAAAACAGATGATGAGTTCATTCTATTTTATATATATAGGTTTATAGCTATGTTGATTCAGTCTTTCAAATTTATATCTGCGAAACAGCATTTGAAAATCTCGTAATAGAAAACATCAAGTTGACAATAGAATATCAGTATAATTAGTCTAGCTTTTCTAACCTACATTTAATAATCAATTTCAAAATACACACCTTTCTCATGTCTAACATGAAATCATAAACTTCTGACATATCAATCAACGCTCTACCTTCATCTGCCCCGAAAGCCATGGCTATATCTACCATTGTCTTGTATTTATTAATCAAATCGACTTTCACATCTTTGAATTCGGGCATTGCTAGCTAAGTTTATAATTAATTAAGAAACAATTATATAACAGACTCTTACCAACCCTAAAAATAAATTTATGATTATTCCTGGGATCAATATCCACATCCACACTTAAAAGGCTGGAATAAAAGTATCCAAGTTTTCTCAATTTATATTCAGTATCCATCCATTTAAATTTTGATTCATTCCAATCTAATCCTTCAATGACAGGCCATCCTCCTAGTAGCTTTAAAATTGCTTTAATCGTCACTAAGCCATCATTTGCAATAAAAGATTCATTCATACACGTTCTGTAAAACTTTTTAGCAACTTTGACTACCTCATGGTCATCAAATTTAATATTTTCGCTGTACATTTCTTGAATTTGGTATTTAACTTTATTTTGCATGATAAAAAATGGGCCGCGTGTTTCATCGCCATGCGCCATTTTTAAAAGAGTTCCACATGAAAAACTATAAAAATTTTCACATGGGTTAATTGTTGAATCAATGCGTTGATTTAATTTTGCATTTTCGCTTAAGTATGGGAGTTTAAAATTTGAGGAAGAATCTGAAAAAAAACAAAAATGTTAATTTCGTTTTCTAAATAAAAAGGTAAGGTTTGTTTCTTTTGCCTTGTTTTAAGTAAAATTGTGTCATTGTTATATTTGTATAGCCTCAAATTTTTACTACACATTATGGCTCGTTTCGGTGGGTAGCTAAAAGGAGGTCACAGTAGTTGTAATTTCCTTAATTTTACGAGTATAGTGTCTTTACATAATCTTTTAACGTTGTAATAAATAGATTTTTATGTACTTTTAGAAAAAAATATTTTAGTTATAGTTTTATAGCAATTTTAGAAATCATTTCTAGGAATAATGATTTGCGATCAAAATATATTAAATCATAATAGAATTTTAGCAACTATGCAGTCGCATGAGTAATATCTTCAGTAGTTATTAATTATCCTGGCCCTTTAAAGCCTGAATTTTTGTTACATTCATTGAGGAAAGGCGAGGCAGAGCATTCGTAATGCTGGTTTCAATTGAAGAAATCAGTCACATGGCGAAACATATAACTACAATCTAATATATTAAAAAGAATTATAGTCAAGCTGAAATCTCATTTTAACTTCATCAGCCCTGACATTTCAACATCTAAATAATACAAGGAACACCTGCTACACGTACTGAATTTTCTAAATATATTTTTAAATTTATATTTTTAAATCATTCAATAAATTTCTAAGGATTAAAAATAAAAAATTACTATACAAAAATGTTATTCAGTAAATTAAGTTTTCATTTAGGGAGCACGGTGTAATAGTGAATATTGACGAAACAATTACTTTGAAGTTACATCATCATTTAAAATCTCGTGAACTAAGATCGGCACGTACTGTTTATAGTTTTATCCTTTTCTGACACATTTTCTTTGATGTGTCATAAGTGTACACATACGTACGTTATTTAGCGGTAAATTGTTTGAATTTAACTGTAGTAAAACTCTTTTTAATCTTTAGTGTTACTAAGCATTTATCAAATTTGAAATATATAAATTAAGTTTGGTGAGCCTGTTCTTCTTTCTTTCAAGAAAGCGTGTTATCAACCAAATTACTTAAATTCTGGCATTATAAACAATGTATTGAATTCTAAAAACTTTTTTTAATTCCCCTACATTATTTCACTATTTTTTAAGCTTCTTGCTCAACACCTTATCGGTTGAGCCTGAAAGAAATAATGCACCTCTTTTTTCCCACATACATTATTTTAAAAGACTGTCTCAAAGAAACTACGAAAACTCGATGTAGTTGAATGAATCAAACCTGAGACAAGATGCAAGAAAAATAGCAAAAGTTGCAGTTTCTTCTAAAATTGAGCTTACCGACAAATCAAACTTTGTAAACTAACCCGCATGTATTAAAAATTTTCGTGCCAAATTTCATTGGTCTTTATAATTTTACCCAAGAATTAGATGTACAATTTCCAAGGAAAGCTGTGCTTAAATAAAAATGGAGAACTTGAGCATCAAGATATCTTAGCAACCTATCAGGGAAAAAGGAAAGTATTATGCGAATTTAAATTATCTTATCAGGATGGTCTGAAATTTAACCAGATATTTTAAACTTGGCAGAGAACAGTGTAAATATATATTGGGTACAATGTATTTACATACATTCACAACGAGTTCAGCAGACATTTGATATAAAATATGGGCCTCCAAGACACAAATTTGTAGTAGACACTTTTAGTTTTTCCATAAAATGAATTAAAAATATTCAGGGCGGAATGATAATTAGGCGGCCTTCAAATAAAAGGCGGCACTACACTAACTATTAGTGTGAAACTTTAAAGGTTGGCCACGTTGAAAATCTGACTTCAGATAGAGTCTAGAATCGGGACTGCTTTGAGTTGTCGAGTACATACGTGTTCGTCGGTAGGTCTTGTATTCTTTTAAATACTGTAACTTAGGCTCCTTCAGCTTGCTGCGGTGGGTGGGTTGCAGTATCTAGTCAATTAATAGTACGAATTGAACAAAACATTTTACGAAATATCCGAAGCTAGTGTCATGCTGGACGACGCCACACGCGACGCTCTTGTCGGCTTCCTCGAGTTGGTTGACGACATTAACCCAACCAAACTAAATCGACCTTCCGACGTAATCCTACGTGATATACCGGATCACATAATAAAAATGGCCAAAAAGCATCCGCCGGCCCTTCCACCAAGGTAACTACACAAAACCGATTCGAGGTCCTCACAAAGACCGAACCAGGGAAGGGAGTAGAAGCAGAAGCCCAAACCAAACCCAGCACGAGCACTACGAGGAGGGCACAACGAGTCCAACCCCCATAGTGCTCAGAAGCAAAAACGAATGGGCGAACATCATTAAGGCACTACAAGACAGAAACATTAAACTCAAGGCAGCCGTTAACACCGCCTTGGGCATCCGCATCCAGCCGGAGTCGCCAGAAGACTTCCGGAAAATTATAAAGATATTCGACGATAGGCAACTTCTTTATCATACGTATTTACTACCCCAAGACAAACCACTTAGAGTGGTAATTAATGGGTTGCCTAAATCTATTTCCGACGAGGAAATTAAAGAAGACCTGACAAACAAGGGCCTGTAAGTGGAAAGGATACGGAATAGGAAAACCAGGGAGCCTATTCCGCTAAACTTTGTGGAACTCACGAAATCTCCTTCAGGTAAGGAAGTCTTCGACCTGAAGGAGATAATGCACCTATCAGTAGGAGTAGAGATTCCGAGAAATGGTAAAAGAGCAGTGATACAATGCCATCTTTGTCAGCAGTTTGGGCATTTCCAAAGGTGCTGCAAAGCCGGACTGAAGTGTGTCGAGTACGCGGATGATCACCAAACAATCGAGTGCACAAAAGTGCGCGAACTGCTGTGCTGACCACACCGCAAACTACAGGGGATGCCCAAACCACCCAACCCACAGGATGCAACCAGCAAGTAGACCTGCGACAACACCGGAAATTTTTCGTACGCAGAGGCAGTCAAAGGTTCAACAGCCTTAACTACCCCACCCGAAGATCCGCAACAAACCCTGTAGAATGCAGTTGACATGGCTAAATTAGCGAGAGCAGCTACCATAGTGCTCGGAGCAGCCAAATACGCTGTCACCTTCGGGAAAGGCGTCGAAAAAAATCCTGGCTCGTCTCCCGGACATCTCCACGGTGCTCCAGGCGGAGCCATGAACACCACGCTCATACTCGGGCGCTGCAGCCTGCAACACTATAATACAACTGATGCTAACAAATTCGTATGAGGCAAGGGAAAACCCTACTCAATTTTCTCCAAGAAAAAGTCAAAAAAGTCAAAATCTGACTTCAGAAATTCGACGCTAGCAGTCAGAGAATGCAGGCGTGATTTGTGTTCTGTGATTGCTAACTTATGACTTGAACTAGCCTTAGGCCCCTTTTATGAATTTAACAGTGGGTCGGGATAGTGCAACCTCGCTATACTCCACTTCCGATTGAAATTTAAATTTTAATTTTAAAAATGGACACGCGCGAAGCCATGATCGAGAGGTTCCGACAAGTACAAGAAGAGCTGGAAGCAACCAAACAGACCACCACCGCCGCCAACGACGAGAAAAAACTCGCGAGTACAATGGTATATTCATCAGATGAAGAAGCCAGAGAAATCATAAACAGCGACTTGTTCACCACTGAAAAGGGTAAGAAACGTAAACCAACCAGGAAGGTCATTCCGGTTCCTGCAGCAAGAATAACAACGACCAACAGGTTCGAGCTGTTGGCAGAACACGAAAGAGCGCATGATAACCAACGCAGAGCGCAAATCCCACATATAGTGCTTACGAAAAAGGAGTCCTGGTTAGAAGTACCAAGTGACTTCAACAGCCTTAACTCAGCATCAAGAGTGCCAAGAACGTTGCGCAGGATATCAAGATACAACCCGCAACTGAGGAAGATTTCAGGAAGGCAACTAAGTATTTGAAGGATCTGGAACTCCCTTTCCATTCATTTCTGGCCAACAAAGAAAACCCCCTAAGGATAATAATTCGCGGCCTCCCAATCGAGATTGGAAATGAGGTACTTAAAGAAGACCTAATCAGGCAAGAGCTTCCTGTACTCTCCGTTAGGCGGATGCACAGGCGAGCGAAAAAAGTACCTATACCACTCAATTATGTGGAAATTGAGAAGTATCCTGAAGAAAAGGCTGTATACAGCCCAAAGACCGTAGGTTGGACTAAACATTAATATCTAATCACCGCGACGGTCGAAGACGCCACTAAGGAGTACGTTACATTGGTGGAGGACATTGCAAAGATTTTGCAATGCCTACCAGAGCTATTGAATATTCTTCAAGATTCAGAAAACTTCCCGAAAAGAACCACTCATAACTAACAATGGGCAGTCGGTACGCACACGTACCGATGACAGGATATCGTCTATTAAAGGAACTTTTTCAGATGGAAGCAAAGAGATTCGAAATCTTGGAGCTCTAATCATCAACTGAAGTGGTAGCTAAATCTGACTTCAATCTGTCAACTAGTTTGTTGTTAGCGGTTTCGCAAGGTGAAAGTGTTTTTGTTTGTTTTGCTATGGATAACACTAAGTTTTGTATATGAAACTTAGATGGGTTGTTCAATTAGTTTCATTTAGAAGGTCTTTATATTGTTGTAACGCGAATTTATCTTCATTTGCTTGATTTGTTGTAATTTTCAAATCACATTCATAAAACGAGTGCTAATTTAATGTTAAATATCAGGGCTTTTTAGTGCTACCTTCATCGCTTGTTTCAAAAAAATTGGTAACTCCTTTATACAAGGTTTTAGGAAAGGTCGCACATTTTATTCATTTCTAGTACTCGTCAAAACAAATAAAAATATCTCACCAACATAGAACTGTACATGAATTGGGTACAGCTTATTTCCTATTTAGGATATTAATGGCATTATGGTATAAAATCGAAGAGAAAGCACTGATAACTAAGACTGGGGGCCAGAAAAAGATTTTCAGCTCCAACTCCCAGGCAAATATTTGGTCACTTCCTAGCATTTCTACATATTATTCATCATTTCATCACTACTATGTGACTTATTAGCTTACTTTGCTAATTATCCTTGCTATGGAATTCTAGTTCAGGTTTAGGGTAATAGGCAAGTGCGTCCTTTGAGAGGAGCAAGCATTACACTTTGCTTTCCTGGCACCTAGTAAGAAATGCTACAAATAATTGTAAATGTGATTGAGATGTGCGAGTTTGTATTTATGTAGGCCGCCATGGTTACAACTGTCTTTTCCTTTATTTAAAAACCAAAGAATACAAAAACAAACGCTTGCAACTTAACTAATAATTTACACAAATTAGTTATGTTTTTGGATTTTCTATAATACAAAACATTTCAAGAAATCGCTTTACTTAAGAATCAAAAGATTACGAAAAGAATAAATATTACAGCTGTACAAATAGTGACTTGAACAAAACTTATTGTTGTTATCATCTACATTGAGGATGAGAAATGTACGAAGATCAGACTTTTGTTTGTTTGCTTATTTTTGTGACTAAGAGTTCGCCATGTGGTATTTCCCTTGGCCCTCTTGGACTAGAACTGTAATATAGTCATTTCGCCATGCCTACTAGAACTTTGCCGAATCTAGAGGAGTTCCGCCGCCAGTAGGGATTTTTAACGTACTAAACATCACACTGACACGAGACCTACGATGTTACTTCCTTATCCGAGAGGAAGGCATGTTTTTTAAATTTGTCTCGACCTCGATCGGGTTTGAACCTGCGTCCCTTGGATGCAGAGGCAACATGTTAACCCCTACAACAGTCGGAGTCAGCAAGATCAGACTTATTAAACAAATGTTCCCAAAACAACTGCTCAATTTTAACCCGTGTTTCTGGCGGTGACGTCAGGATCCTATCTACATCCTGAATAACTTCCGGATCCGTGTTTCTAATTACTTCAAGTCATGTTTTAAGTGTACGATCAATTTTCTCAATTTCTATTAAGGTGTTGTAAAACTCCATTCTAAAAACTGACTCATATGTTTATTTACGTTATTTTAACTATTACGAAAAATTGAAGCAATTTTTTCTTTGAAATCGGAATGCTTTGCTGATTATCGTCATCATCTGTAACAGAGAGGGTCTATGAACGTTGAATTTAAACATTGTCTGAAGTTTTTTCAAGTTTCTTACGCGGGTAGCCAATTTGTGTAATGATACTTTTGCTCTCGGTAACTGATCTTCATTTAAAAGAATCCTAGATTGAGGAATTATAAATTTTTTCTTTGAAATCGGAATGCTCTGCTGATTATCGTCATCATCTGTAACAGAGAGGGCCCATGAACGTTGAATTTAAACATTTTCTGAAGTTTTTTCAAGTTTCATACACAGATAGCCAATTTGTGTAATGATACTTTTGCTCTCTGTAACTGATCTTCATTTAAAAAATCCTAGATTGAGGAATTATAGATATGGCTACCAGGAGTACATCATTTTCTTTGATGATTCTTTTGCTAAACACCTCTGAATTTCCTATGGTGTCCGACATCATTCCTTCTATGTATTTGACTTATAGACGGAGATGCAGTGACGATTTTGTTACATCATTCATAAATAATAGAAACTTAGATTTTAAAATACCATCTAAACTGGTGATCATGAAAGCCGTCATGTGTTAACTGAGCATTAGAACCTTACGTACTCATACATTAAAATTACACAGAAAACATTAAAAATATTCATTTATAAATTGCTATTATTTGTGTAGTCATGGCTAACATAGTAATAAATTGTTATTAGATCATGAGGGTCGCCAAAGTGTTTGTAGATGTATTTTTGTACCTATCATTTACGTTATGCCAAATGACTGTCTATGGTTTTAAGCTTTTAGTTTGTACCCGCTTAATACAAATAAAGAGTTTCCAGACAAAAGTGGTGGAAAAAACCTTTAGTCGTGCGAAAAGTTTATGCTAGCATGCACATCGACGATAAATGGCATACGGACACTAGACTGGATTCTTTGAGATTTAGCTTCGTTCATAAGCAATTTATCGGGACACGCACAGTTGCAAAACCGAACATCATTACAATCAACTAGTTGGTGGATTACATGACATGAATTCGATTAAAGGTGGCCCATCTCCAACATTATTATTCAACCCTCTCGACCCAAAATATTGTCTCAATAATTTGGATCCCGATTACATAACTCTCTTTTGGTGTGCGTACGGACCGAAATTTGATCGGTTATATAATGCACAGACTACATAAAGTTCGGTTTTAATCATACTAACTATTAAAATGTGTATAAAATTAAATTTGATAAAATAATAACAAATTAGTAATTAATTTTTGTTATTTGAGTTTTCAGTCTTCTCCAAAGACTTGCTTTTATAAAGGAAAATTATTTACATCTTTTATATTAAAAGAAGCCACATAACGTTTTCGATTCATGTATTAGAAGTTCAATTCTCTAAATTATCCTCAGTGTGTTAAAATTAATAAAATATTTAAAGGAGCATAAGATCAATCGGTTAATATGACGTATACATAAAATTCTTTCACTGGAATATTTGGTGGTGATGTAATTATACAGTAGTAAGGATTTTTAAGTACATTTTGAATTTTTGTTCCTATGTTGTAAATAAATGCATGTTAGATATTACGTAGTAGTAGATTTTGAATAATTTTTTATTAATGTAGGTGGTGGTATTTATTAATTAAGTTTAAGTTTTGGTTTCTAAATCTATTAACATGTCAAATATACTTCAAACTACTTATTATCTACATTACCTAGATTTAAATCACAATAACATAAATATTATAACATTAAATATATTTAAATTTTATGCAGTTGTTCAAAATTTGTATTTATAAAATGTACGCTTTCCAAAGTTTTATTAATATGGTCTTCTACCTGAACCATTCCACCAATGCATTTGTCGATATTGAAGTGACCTTTCTGAAGTAACAAAAGATCTACCCCCTACACCTAATGCCACTCTGGTTGAAGCTAATAAGTCTGCTTATTTTATTATAAGCGGTAGGATATTAAACCTTTGCTATTATAACAAAAGCTTTTCTTTTAATTAATAATCAAGCCGTCTGAGAGTTTAAGGAATTTATGCTTTAAAAATTTCTGTTGGCAACACCAGTTCAAATATCCATATTATACTTGATTTTATAAAAAAAAACATACATCACGTAAGTTTTATAAATTTTCCTATTTCAGAGAACTTTCCAACACATTATCAGATTTTGTTGCCCTGTGCTAATCAACAAAATCTTTTTTTTTAAATTTGATGATAGAATTCGACGACATTTATAATTGATACGGATTCGTCACGTAGTCGGAATGAAAATAGGTCGTGTGTGTGTTGACTCTTTATCTGAAGCGTTCAGGTGTGAGTTTCAGGACTGCGCATAATTTAGTGTGGCGGAAGACCAGACCTAAGAGATGAGAAAACGGATCTCTGGGGATTGACTTGCTCGTTCGACCCAGGTAGCTGCTTTTTGAACGTATTATGTTCTTCTGCGGACGCAGGAATCAATAAATCAGTCATGAAGGACGATTTTGGTGTTTGAAAAGTCAACAACTCAGTAATTTCACGAAACATACTAAGGTACCTCCCTTTTTTATTGTTCTCTGGCTTCTTTATTGTCAGCCTGTGCAAGGCGTAAGCGAAGTGTCAACGCGTATCGGCGAGAAGTCAATTTAAGTCACGTCCCGGCTGCCAGCCGCTTGTACAGGCCAGCTTAAACCTTCCCGTGCGAAGGGAGCTCATTACTACATACCTTCTGTTTTGGATCGTGGACGCATACTTGCGTTGACTGTATCTCAATACATATATTAACCCTAGTTTTATTGGTTAGTAGTTGGAGTAGTCCTTCCCGTACCTCTTGAATAAAGTCGAATTCAAGGGAGGGAGAAGTTATCTGTAACTTATTTTTGTAAACTGTTGTATTGTATGAACGCTAAATAAGCCATTTCTTTATCAATAGATATATTATGTCATTCAACTAGCCTTTTATTGTGACAGTAGAATAAGTTAATTGATAACACTTGCATTTTAGAGGATATATATTAATTAAGGTTTCCTCTTTAGATCACGACCAAAATTAATATTAATATTTGGGGCCTCGACGAAAGGCAACCCCGGGACGAAATCATAAAAGGCCAAGGAACTGTTTGTATCTGTTCCAAGGACAGTTCTACACCTTGAGCGGCAATCTGGAGGAGTCGCGCCCTTTCTTTTCCTATACCTCGACTTCCTTTAGCGCGCGGACGGTACTGGTGTACTTTATTGGGAACTCATTCTCCTCCGAAGAGCTAGCGGCCATTAGTGCCGTTGGTGGGCGGAACGCCTAACGCGCCCGTGATAACATCAAAGAATTTGTACACGTGTATTCTCAAATATTATTTAAAAGTACAATCTCATTACAACATATCAATCGTAAACGATGTATTCGACAGTGATACTGACAATATAGCATATTTAAAAATAAATTCTATAGATTTCTAAGCGACTTTTTTGATCACACTATAGTATTTTATGGTGTTGAAAAAATAAAAATTGACATATTTTGTATAATCATTTATAATTTGAAAAGAATGTTGGAATGGTTATGCTAACAGAGGTTCAACGACAATAGTTGGGCTTGTACAAACAACAAATTATTTAATCGGCAATTAATTTTAATCTTAGCGTCATTATCTGTCTTTATGTGCCGACAATTTACCCTGTTGCATACGAGTTTTAAAATAATTAATTATAATTCTAAAAATTTTCAAAATATTGTAGGCTTAATGTTAAATACGATCTTCGTTTACTAGTTATATATTATTGAACAAATGAATATTGTTTAGTATTTTTTAATTGGCTCAGTTATTTTAATTCCTATACCAAAACTAAAATTGAACTTCTGCAGTTATTTTCAATTCAATGATTGAGCAATCTATTTAAAATACTTCTAACGATTTTGGCATTGCATTAAATAAGTTATCTTGGAACTGCAATTTACGTGTTATATTAATGAAGTAAGTTCTGCAAATAATCTTTGTGTTCTCTTTTACAAAGACACATTTACCGCCATTCTAATACTTTATAAAAATTCACTGAGACATTATGATATAACATATTCAGTACAGATATTAGAACCTCAATTTAGTAGAGTGTTAGAAATGTTTACTCCCTAAATTTAGTGAATTACATAAATACAATGTAAATGCTATACAGAGTGTTCAATATAAATCTGTAAAAAATTTTAGGCTAATCCAAAAAACATGTCTGTATCTTGTAAAATCAATCACACTTGTGTTGATCTACATTCAATTATGTGTTGTATTTAAAATAAAAGGTGTACAACTTTGCTTCGGCTGTTTTCCAATATATTGCTTTAGCAGTATGTGGTGGTGGAAATGCACAGATGTTAACATTATACAATAAGCTTGGGCATTTATCAACATAACCCCATCGAAACATTAGTCGATTTGTGTTCGCATCGTAAAGGTATTCTCGATTGAAATGTCAGTTTACGAGCCAACTTCTCGTCATTTGCCGGAGATTTCAATATTCTGCTTCAATATGAATAAATCTACGACTGAGGGTAGTCGAATGCTCTAAAATACTTATGGCAAGACAGCTATTAGTGAGAGAATTCGTCGTGAGTGGTTTCAATGCTTCAAGAATGTATACCATCAAACTGACAGTTATTACAATGGTGAAATAATTTTACGTACTATTATAATCGTCCAGACCAACTTGCAGGGAAAAGAAATTTTTTCGGGTTTTTGTAGTTAAAGTAATGCTTATTTCTCGGCCATCCTATAGAGCGTACGGACAAAGTTGTTTATTAAAGGAAGTAACTTTCTATTTTGTCGGTATCAATATCAGAGTCTATTCACTTTCACTTATTTAACTAAGTTTTATTGCTTCATTGTAATAATACGTCTTTCAGCTTTGGGCTTCTTCTAGCAAGGCTGTATTAAAAGAAACTCATCTATAACATGAAAGTGCTATTAATCAGTATTTTTGGAACTACCCGTGCCCCAAAAAGGGGTAGTCAATTCGGACAAGCTTAGTTCGAATCTGAAGCCCATTCCCAACTTGCTCTTTATATCTTCTTAATCTGAGTTATTGTTCACCAAGGACTTGTTTTTTTTTCAAATCGAGTTTTTAGAGGAAACAATTTGAAAATAGTCCCCTTCATTCTTTTACCTCATCGATCTAAATCTAGAACCGGTAAAACGAAGTACTGTTGTTAGCACGTTATTGCAAAGGATCGGTTTTAATAAATATTACTAAGGAACTAATAAGAACAGAGAAATTCCTAGTAAGGCTTTGCAAAGTAGATGTTAACAAAGGTCTTCTCCTCATCATCGGATGAATATCTTTGTCCACCCAGGTAGATTCAAAAGCAAATCACACTTTGATTTATTAAATTTAGCCACTGTAGTAACACCATTGTGAGAATGTACATTACTTTGAGAGAGAACTGTCTTTTTTGCACTAGATTGGTACATTTTATTAAATATTTTCACATAAAAGGTTCCCAAGTGCATTATGTACTGCGCGAACAGACAACAAGATGGCATGTATAGAAAGTTTGATTAGAGAAAGTCGTCGAATTTCAATCAGAGCAATTTCAGAAAATGTCAATGTGAGTGTAGGATCTGTCTATAATATCGTACAAGAACTGGGTTACAGCAAAGTCTGTGCAAAATGAGTTCCTCATCTTTTGTCTGAGGATCAAAAATACTTGCGAATGGGCTTGCCTTTTCAACACCTCACGGAGGTAGCCGTCAATAATTGCTGCTGATGAAACTTGGTGTCATTATTTAGAAACATCTGTTAACTTGACATCGATGCAATGGAAACATTCATATTTAGCACCACCAAAGAAATCTAAACCACAACCTTCTGCAGGTAAAGTGATGTTCACATTTGTTTTCTACTATGATAGGCTCTTGGGGATAGAGTTTAAAGAACCTACAGTGAACATCAATGCAAACCTCTATAATGGAAGTTTGAACAAGATTCATCAATCAATAAGACGAAAACGTCCAAGAAACTTTCATGTGGTGTCATTCTGCTTCACGACAATGCTCGACGTCATGTCGCCAACGTAGTTGAAGAAACTCTACAACAAAGGAAATAGAAGATTTTATAATATCTACTCTATAGCTTAGATATATCGCCTTGCTATTTCCATATTTTTGAGTCACTGAAAAAGCTGTTAAAAGGTAACCGTTTTCAGTCGCATGCAAAAGTACATAGCGCTGTGAAAGATTTTTTTAATCAGCAGCCACAAGAATTCTATATACAGAGCAAACATCTGTTGGAAAAACAATTGGGTATATTCCTTAACTGTGGTGGCAATTGACCAAAGATATGTTTCAATTGAACAAACCTCGTACCTTTTTCTACAAGCTTACCGATGATATTGGAATTAAAACATTTTGGCGGATTAATTGTAATACTAGCAAATCGTGAGCAGAACTTAAAAATATTGTTAAAGTGTTCTTCGTTTTGTGTATTATCAACTATTGGTTGTAAAACGCTACGTTTTTTCTAAATGCATACGTGTATTTATGTAATGATATAATTTGCTCCTTATTGCGAGGGAAATTTCTATGGAGGAAAGACAGCACTATAGTAAATTTTTATACTTCAACTGAGAATCGTGTTTACACATAGCCTAGCATTGTTTGAATATTACAATATCCTCGAAAAACTCAGCTGTTAATTCTATCCAATAATTCAAATAGTATCTTTAGGTCTTCATAGAAAATCGATGATCCCGCAAATGGTTTTTCTGTTTCTGTTTAGGGATGCGTTAGTAATCACCTATTGCTAAGACAAGGTTATAAGGCAAATATCGCAACTCTACTGTTATGTATTCTGGAATTGCTATGTCTTTTGAAGAACATTTATATATATATATATATATATATATATATATATATATATA
>JAHWXV010295315.1:0-10340 GCA_024586415.1 Phrixothrix hirtus | reverse complement strand
ATATATATATATATATATATATATATATATATATATATATATATATATATATATATATATAATTATAATTCCCTTGGTGCATAAATAACTATTTAATTTAAAATCTGGGTGGACGTCATGATTTCTTAAAGTTCGTTAAAAAGCGTTCGAGGGTTTTGCTCGTATAACCTTAAAGTAGTCCAGATCTAATTTAAAATAAAAGCTATTTATAATCGGTCTTTGTCGATTCTCGGTGGTTATTTCACATTTGTCACACGAACCAATATGCTATATCCCGTGTTGTATGGGATTTATTTGCTCGCGTGTTTGTTTCTGTCTACGATACGCGACGCTGTTTCGGCAAAGTGTAACTAAAAATGTTTTCAATTTATACCAACTATTTTGTATATTTTTGAAACCTTTGGTTGATTCTGAGATCGCAGCTTCAGTTTCAATAAGAGATAATTTTTAAATATATTTTCGGTGTATGATATGGGAGAGGTACGTGTAAGTACCATGTATACGCGAATTCATTTCTTTCAATTTTTTTGTTCTAGCTTGTATACGAGTTATATTTAGGGTTTTAATTTAATCTTTCGACAAACGTGATAGCAGATTCACTGAAGCTTGGAATACGTGAGCTAATCTCAGGTTTTAGATTTGAATGTGGAAGCCTCCTTATTTCGGTTTTGACTAGATTCGTCCTTATTCACCATAAAACGATCTACTTTAAGGTAATAAAATTATTAATTTTAGGGACTACTCACTTTTTTCTGTTTAATGTATTAAATTATTATCATTTATAGTAATTATATTTCAATTTTAATTACTTTTAACATATATTTGTATATTTAGTTACCGGGTAGCCTACCACAGATGATCTACCCTTTCCGCCATTTCTTTTAGAATTAGGGTACCATCTTTGACTTATATTTTAAATGTTTTTAATTTCCTCAGCTGATCCCACCATCGTCAACTTCAAAATATTAAATGGAAACATACATCATGTGGCACATCAAATGAAAGCTTGTAAAAAAGCTATCCATTCGTGTAAATACATCCACAATTTAGTTAACGGTTTTTAAGTTAGAAGCGATAGTTTCTACAGTGTTACTCAAGTAACGATAAAAACTATTTAAGCAGGAAAAAGTAACTGTCAAAAAGTTATAGCAAATGCTCAAAATGTGTGCCATTTTCACCTATGCAGTGGTATAATCTATTATGAAATGCTTTTTGGACATTTAGAAACACTTTTTGCGGAATCGATTGACACTCTCTTGAAATTTGTTACGTTCTTAGAGAACGGCCTGTATATTTTGTTTATTTCCTTTGACGTTTTACATTTATTTAGATTCTGTATTATATTTACACACCAATATTTCCAAAATTTCGTTTATTTTTATTAAATGTACAAATAAAGGCACGCCACTGCGTAAATTAAGGGATACAAATTATTTACATTTACATTCATACATTTATTTAAACAATACGAGTCGTTTAAGAATTTTTGGAAGGTCGCATTAATAAAAACCAGTTCTATAACTTCTTATCTCCTAGCTGCATACTTTTGGCAATAGCGATATATTTGATTGTTATATATGAATGCAAACTGTTCACTTCTAAATTTTCTAATTTAAAATATTTTCTGTTTTTGCCTTTAAAGGGTATGTTCATTAATTTTACTGACGTCACCTTCTAATTTCGTTGTATTTTACTTCAATAGCAAGTAGTTCAGGATATCAATGCGTGCCCGATCTGTTGTTATTCTTTTTGTCAAGGATACAGACGATATGCTGTATCCTGGTGTTCAGGGATGGATTAATTCCAGCCCAGAGTAAAAGACGGCTTGCGTATTTAGCCAGTTAGTTAAGCCACTGCCCCTCATAGACATTGTCTACGGTAACCCATGTCCATCAGCTGACGCTGTAACTACGATGCTGCATTTCATTTAATCGACTGAAAACAGGTCATATATCTTTAAATATTTTTATACGTATTTCGAACCTGAATAAATCACAATATTTCTACGATTTACTATCTATTAAAATCACTACACACCTCACCGTTCACTTGCTACTTTCTACGATGGAATAATCAATTTAGTAACCTCAAATGGCTCCCGTTACACAGTAGCCAACGCATACGACTTAAATATAACAGCTGATTTGGCTGGATTCTAGTTCCATCTCACGTCGCAATTTTTTTGAATACAACCAGTATCTTATGTATTAATGAATATTATTCTTACGTACATTAATATTTGAATTATTATAAGACACTTACCTTATTGTAAATTAATATTGCTATTACATGTTTTAATTCATATACTTAAATAAAGTTATAAATTCAGCGCTTCACGCATCATTTTTGCTTGCATTATTTTTTTTAATTAGATATAGTTATTGTAAATGTCAATTTCTTGTAGTCTATACTTTTTATCTAGCTATTTATTAATATATAAATTACGCTTAGGTGAGCTCATACAACGCAATATAAATTAAATTTAAATAATCACAAGTAATTAACCTGAACTTACGTCATTTCTCATTTTAGTATTTTTGTACATAAACAAATACAGTTAACTATTAATTGTTGCGATGATAACGTTGTTATTTTTAATGCATTGCTTTACATACTTCAAAATTCTTTGCGCTTACAGATAATTAATATTTTATTCATTTTTTTATATGCGAAATAAACCATTTTACTTTAATTAAATTTTGATCATCTTTCTTTCGTTACAATTTATTTAATTTATTTCTTTACATACGAGTGTTTTACTTTTAACTCTGAACATCCTAAATAAACTGTGAGCGTTCGCAATACTCAGATCAACTTCGATATACTGAGTGTTCGACATATACTGAGTGCTCGATCACAAGTGACCATCAGCTACTACCTATCTACCTTTGTTCGGGTAATTAACACGCCTAGCGTTTTAGTTGTATATTCTTCTCGTCGTCCTGAATATACAACAAACCATTTTACCAGCGATAACGCTATTTAACATAATTTTACAGGCAAACAGACGACTTGACACCCTGTTCTTTCTTACGTACTATCAAATATATGGGACAGAGCAGATTACGACGACAACTATCTTGACATCAGACCTACAATTCCCAACTAACAAAAAAGCCGATCGGACAAAGTTTCTTTTACACTTGTTAATGCCGCTACTTTTGGTTACCACATATCATCCAAGCAATCTGGCCAAAAGGCATGTAACAAATTCTTACTTCTAAATCTACGAGATTGGCAAGTAAAAACTTTAAAACCGTGCGTTCAATTTACGATCCTTTTACATGAATAGAGAGCTTTTCTACCATCCTTTATATAATGTGCCGCATGAGGTACGTTGCCATTTAAAACATTGAAGTTGATGGTGGTGGAGATGAGCTAAGTAAAGTATAGAAATTTAAAACACTACTGAAGAAATTGCGAAAACCACCCATCCATATCTTATTCCGTTTTCAAGTTATTAAGGGTGGATTTTCTGAGGTGCCCTACCCGGTATATTAAATAACTTAGTTGATATTGCGCAACTTATGCACAACGTACACTTTTGTTCATAAAAGTAGCCTTCCTATTCATATTTCGCGAAACATTCATTTAAATTATAGCTATGGACACATTTTATTTTGCAAAATGGAACTATTTACAAATCAAGCTGAACTCATTTTAAATTCAAAACTTGTATATGAAATATTGATATCGGTTGGTTGCAGAAGACCTCACTGTATGTTTTTGAATGTGGTAACACTGCAAATAATTATTTACAAGTTTGAATTTAGTTTAATATGTTAATTATTTGCCAATAAGTTGCACCTTATTTGAAGTCAATATCTCGTTTCAGTAAGTTGTGAGAATTTTTTGAAAAGTTAAAGTTCGACTTAAAATGGAAGCATACTAGAACATTTTCGTACCATAATTTTGTATAATTTTCGTTCGGGTTTAACTTTTAATGAATCATTCGCTCGTTTGCAAAATGCATTTCCAGGAGGAATTCCAAGTCGGACGGCGGCGCTTAATTGGTATAAATATTTCCAACGGAGGAGATTATCGCTTGAGGATGAAAATCGCGAAGGTCGTCCGATTACCGCAACGACTTCAAATCACATTGATGCTATCCGTCGCATCATTAAAGAAGATCGCCGGGTGACCTATAATAAAATTCGTGCATCCCTTGACATTGGAATGACTGCAATTCAAACAATTCTTCTCATACATTTAAGTGTGTTGTCTCTGGACACAACATCGTTTAACAGAGGTGCATAAAAAAAGCAAGGGTGCCTAGAAAACCTAGAACGCTATCATGAAGGTACGTCTAAAGCAGTTTTCAATATCATTACAGGTGACCAAACTTGGATCTACTGTTATGATTCATTAACTAAGCAGCAATATTCCCAATGGATGTTCCAAAATGAAATGCGGCCCACAAAAGTGAAACAATCGCGAAGTTGCGCTAAACAAATGATTGCTTCTTTCTTCAATCACACTGGTTACATTTCCTCAGTTACTCTTGAGAATAAGAAAACAGTTACTATAGATTGGTATACTACCATTTGCTCGCCGACTATGCTCTCAAAAGTGCAGAAAAAATAAATTTTTCTGCATCATGATAATGAGCCGGCACATGTGGCAAAGTTGACAACGGAATTTCTTCGATCTGCTGGAATCAAGTTAATGTCACATCCACCTTACAGCCCTGATTTAGCTCCATGGGATTTCTTCCTCTTTCTAACTATTAAGAAGAAATTACGTGGAAACCATTTTTCAACGCCAAAGGGCGCGGTAAAGGCACTTGAACAGCATGTTAGCACAATATCCAAAGAAAACTGGGCTGTCTGTTTTACGGAATGGTTTCAGAGGATTTCAAAGTGCGTGAAATGTACAGGAGAGTACTTTAAAAAGTTATGAATATTTTTTGTTTAAACATGTCTTGTTATTACCCCGTATTAAGAAATATATAGTGTAGCCCTCGTACTTCACGTAGGTACAGAACCATTCTAAAAGTCACAATTCTGAACTAATGCATATATTTTATCTTTTCTCTTCATCTATCATAAGAATTTCATGAGGGCTAATTTAGTATTTCAATTGATATTGTAACGAAATTAGTTAATTGTTTCAAAAGTGTTTATTTATTTCCACTAACTCGTAATTATTTATTTACACGTATTCAAGATACTATATATTTTAACTACTACTAAAGTTTATAATAGCCTCTTAACAAGATCCTCAGCACACTTAAACTAAATGAATTTAAACTGCAATTTATAAAAAACGCTGATGTTCTGGAATATAGAGGAATAATAGAGATTAAAATTATACAGAATGTCAATGTCATAAATTACAATTCCATCCCCCACTCGCGTGACCTTGAATTTATTCAAATATCATTGAGTCATCTTTGATTACATCATTTATTTTAATTCGATGGAACGTTCTGGAATGTTCCAGAACCTTGTACGGAATTTTTGTTGTCTCTAATTTTGTTACAATATAAACAATAATTAACTATCTCATATCTTTTCTGCCTATTATGATATTTCATTCTATATATGTAACTAATATCTAGTTATGGGGAGTCCTTTCAATGCAACATTAAACACCTCTATTAGATTCGTTTGTACAATTTATAATATTATTATTAAATTCCTTATATAATCAATAATGATTGTAACAAATTATTTCACCGCAACGCATTAGCCGAACAATTTAAGGTGCTGATTTGTGGTTCGGATGTATTAATAACTCAGATACGCCCAATGTTTTTATTTTGCGTAAACGTAGAATACTGCGATTGATTGAGTTTTCATTATTAATAACGTTTTATAATTGTTAAAAATGTATAGAGGAGGAGAATATTACTAAAATAATCTTAATAGTTATTGTAAGTACTCGCTGAGTCCTATTTATTTAATGATCAAAATATTTTAAATAATTAAATAGCAAACTCTAATAAAAGAATCAAATGTTATTAAAATAAAAACTAGTTCAGAATAAGTTTTCTCAAAGGAGCAAAAATCTAGCTCTCTGCTAAATGCTTTAAATGAACTTTATAACTATTTAGACATGCAGAAAAGTGAGGTACAAAATATATCCAAATAAATACGTTGTCACAGGCTAAACTGACAATAACGTATGTGGCAGAAATCACGAGTGTTTAACTACGGCCGGCAAAGTTATAGTGGAGCGAGGCGTAATCCGTCGATACTTGAGAAGCTCAATATTGTAGAATCGAGCCAAAAGCGGTAAAAGGTGGGAGTCACTGTTCTCAAGTCAAAACTACAACCAGGCGATGTTTGCGAAACACCCTGTATATCAAAATGTTAGTGACCTACCTTAAAAGTGGAGACAGACACTCTAATGGTAATGCAGACACGGGATTAAAACTTAAAATAAATGTACTAGTGCTAAGTATATCACGATATTAGTTACCTACCTTAAAAGTGGAGACAGACACTCTAATGGTACTGCAGACACGGGATTAAAACTGAAAAGATATATACCAATGCTAAAAGTACTCACTTACCTATGATCGCTTCTGTATATGCATGGAGTACTAACTTTTTTATAAAATTGGGGTGAAGCCCCCTATTTATGCTTAATATTGATTCAAAGCTATCTTTATTTAGAAAAGTGTGAAAATACGATGATTCTTTTGACGCGAACTGTATATCAAAATCAATACTGACCATTCGCAAGAGTATTGAATTCGACTTATCGTTAGGCATAGATTTATGTTATAGTTCACTGAAGGTGAATTACATAAAGGCTGGTGTTGAAAATTAACCACCCTATGTATCATTAAAAATTGAGCTAACTGAATTTTAAATTATTGGATAAGTTTTATGATTACTTGAAACAAATGCTTTATAACTTTTGTTAGTGATAATGGTGAAATGAGCACAAAGTTGTCAGTAATAAAGAAAGAAAACGATAACTGGACACAACACGTCTTGTAATAAACCTTTAACGTCCACAAATTTATACATAAACGGTTAATTTGCAGAAATGAAATATATGTATACCTAAAGTAAAATTATACAACTAATACACACGCATACACGTGCAAGCGAGATTCGCATATAGCGTAATTAAAAGGAAAATCAAGCTATGTTTCCAGGTAACTGCGAAATCTTTGATAAATTCAAAAAGTTCATCTAGCTTGCAAAGCGCCACTTGTGTAAACAAATACAGGTTAAACATTAATCATTAAATGGATACTCAACTACCAAATATTTCATTAAACAATTTAAATTACTGTAATACCATTATAAAATTGACAGAAAATTAGCTTGCAACAATTTACTTGCACGTATATGAATAACTGAATAATCAAGAATATTTATTTAACCAGTAATTATTAAATGGTCATAGTCCATTCGTTTCAATCTATTCAAAATAAACGGAAGCAACAATGTCTCTTTTATCCGGTTAAGTAAATTTGCAAACTTAAAACGGTCTTGTGGTTCTCGATATATTACTTTAAAAATCAAAATTCAAAATCAAATACGTCGGGAGCATTTACTATTTTTGATGATTCTAATGTTGTTTAAACTTAACAAATACCACCCTTCTGTCATAATTACATGAAGACCCCTCTCGAGTGGAATTAACGGAACGGTACCTGTCTAAATCTTACCAAATTTCGAATTCCAAATTGCTTCTGGAAACCCCAACTTCGACACCAATCGCCTAGCGGTTTAATAACTTTAACAAAGACAGTTTCAAAATCTAAAAATTAAAGACACAAGACACTAATCAAGATAACTTTTCTATCCGCGAACTGTGTCGCTTAAAAACGGACAACCAACTAACTTTTTATTTTACCCTCTGAGAATCTCACAACTGCATATTTCTCAGCCTTTGCGTTAGCGTCCGATATCTTGGAACGTTTTGTAATTATTCTGATGCACAACTAATCTTTAGACAAGGTTCTTGCATTCTCATATACATTACATATTTGAGATTCTGCTTGTATGATTTTCGCATGGATGTGTGAACTACACGGGTCACCTTGACGGTTGTTTCGGTGGTACTATATTGTTTATTCAGGCCTAAAAGCCGATATCATCGTCTATGGGAATACAAAATAATTAACTTCTTTTTAATATGACGAATTTTTAATATGTATTTTTGCAATGAACACTTTTATATATAATACGAGGTGGATCTAAATAGTTTTCGATTTTAACCTATTTATTTCTTAGGAACATGATTTCTTACTAAATTTAAAAAGGAATCCTACGCTAATTAAATTTGCATCATTAATGCATTAATATTACTTAAAGGTTTACAAAACGGAGCAAGGGCTGGCAACGTTTTTTGTTTTTGGATTCTTTGTAGTTTGCCTTTTACATTTTTGTCCTTTTCGACCCTCACAGGGATCTTTTGAACTCACTGTACTTTCATTGTAAACGTAACGCCAATCAATGTATTGATTTTGCATAATTATCATGTAGGGCTGGATTGGCCAGAAATGCCGTAATTTGTGCACGATAAGTTTTGAAATAATTGCATTCACTTTGATACAGCTTTGCTATATGTGTCTTTATTTATACGTGTTCCAAGTTTTATTTAATCGTTAAAGGAAAATGAAAAATAACAATGACAGTTTTTTATTAAATTAATCTGCTATTCGTCATAATTTCTTCTGGCTTTACTTAAATACTTCATAGGACTCAACCAGTTGTGTAGATCGCCAAGTTTGCACAGATATGAAAGAAACGCATGGAAAGCTGTGAAATTGTAGACAGTCCAGCCTCTCACATTCTTGTGTCAGGTGCAGATAATAAATCGTCATTGATCTCAGATGTTGGACCAGTTCTCAATTTTTTATGCAAATCCTTGCCATCATTATTCGACTTGCTCTGCGATTCCACCAATGGTGACATTTTGACATTAGAGTTTTCAAATTTCAGGTGCATTTAACAGCTATTTATAAATAACACGTGGTTGTGGATAATTTTGAAAAATTAAAAATATCTTCACATAATAGAATAAGGTAAAATTGTACCAATAGTTCTTTATTATTAAGTAGTAACTGTTCAAATATACAAATGAATACTTACCTCTAAATAAAAGTAGTAAAACTAGGTAAGCATCTTTACTTGGCGACTTTGGAATATGTTTCATTTATATAAACATTGTTATCGTTACAAAACACAATTAATGTAAGCTATTATTTGATTTGTAATCAAAATACGAAGCAACAACAAACTCATCAGAAACAAATTATTATATAAAAATTTATAGAGTTAGATAACGTAATCTTCTAATAAATCATTATTCGGAGAACTGTGTATTTTAAGTAAGCATTATTTAAACATTCTATTCTCTAATAAAAGCTTTGAAGGAACAAATACAAAGGTAGTAATTACAGTTTACATTTTTATGAGGTCTTCTGATCCACTGAGTTTAGTTGAGACTTAAGGCATCTCCGCAACCTGACTGGCATCGTTTCATTATTTTAATTTTCCATAATACATTAAAGAACTAAGCTTAAAGTTAGTACAATAAAAATACAAGGATGTATTTAATTACAAATCTCAGCTTATGAGAGCTCTCGAATTAGTTAGGGATTTTAATAGAAAAATATTACTTTCTGAGCAAAAATTAAATGTCAAACTAATAACCGCGTTAACAAAAACCGGCTGTTGCTAAATCACCCGCCTGCTGGCAGAACAGTGCCGCCACACGTGTTCAACATGTTATCAGACAATTCAACACTAATAAACTATACATAGAAGAAACTTCCTTAATAAAGATACCAAATAGTTATATGTATTTTAAGCAGAACTGAAATAATGAAATAAAAAAATCCAAAGCTTTGGGTACAAACTTCGCAATTGTAGCGGTGAGTTTCCCTTGGTTTTCCATTCCTTACGTTTAAAACCTATACAACACAGTCTGTGGTTCAATCTGTTGTTGCAAAAATTTTAAACCGGCTATGGTATCCCTGTCTTATTAACGAACATATCAATTTAGTGCGCATGTGTAAAATATTAAGCGCATACAACTATGGAAATATTAGGAAAAGAGCACAATTTACGAATACACCTTGTATATATTTACGAATGGTTATTTTTCCAACAAGCTATGTTACTACTACAATTTGCAAAATGCAAATTGTGTTTTCGTAAAGCTATTACTTTTAAACCTACGATTTCTGTGCTAAAGTAGTTTTACTGTAAATTCCCTTGGTACTTCTCGATCAAACGTTATCATCCCTTGTCAGTTTTTGTGAAAAATGAATTGAATTGAATTTTATGATATTTGTCATACGCACAATTGATTTTCCATTAAACAGAATTAACATTGATGTTAATTGTAATCCCCACGTGAATTGTTAA
>JAHWXV010295294.1:0-17460 GCA_024586415.1 Phrixothrix hirtus | reverse complement strand
TATATATATATATATATATATATATATATATATATATATATATATATATATATATAGTTTTATAAGTGATATTTATTAAAGTTTAATATTTACTACTATTGGTAGAATTTGTTTTTATTTTATTTAGCTCTGTTGAAGAGATAAAATCAATCCTGGAACGTTACCAACTAAAATATATTTTATTAAAAATAAAACCTGATCCAATAGTTTTTACAAGAAACAAATTCTACTAATAGTAGTAAATATTAAACTTTAATATATATATATTTAAAAGGCATAATACTTGTTATAAAATTATATTGATCAGCTACTGTTTGATTTTCTTTTGTTAAGTCTGTTTATAGTGTGTAAGTTATATGAACAGTTAATTTAGCGTTCTATATAACATTTAAATTTGTAACCGAAAATTCAAGTCTAGAAAACGAGGAAAAATCCAGACATTTCTCTCAATTGTTCCGCTCCTTTAATTGAGCATATTAAGCGGCTAGTTCTATTAACTAGTGAACACAATGATTGGCGACGATAGAGGTCACGACTCTACTTACATCGGCTCAGACAATTTAATTGTTATTAAAATGAAATGCGAGTTTTTAAAAAAATTGTATTAATTCTAATAATAGCTTATTTCAGGACAAATAGTTGGTTTCCATTATAACTGTCAAAAATGCGGAAAAGGGTATAAACTTCGACGTTCTTTATGGAGGCATAGCAAGTATGAATGTGGGGTTTCACGTACATTTTGTTGTAAGCATTATGGATGTGCATACGCTTCGAAAAGAAAAGATCACCTATTATCACACTACAAATACAGACATCAACTGTAATTTTTTTTGACACTTAATAAAATTTTTATTTATACACTTATAAAGTTTTGGTTTCAATTGTTTCCAGCAAAGATTACTAATTATATTTCTTTGTTAAACAAGGTTTATAATTCCAATATTTCCGGTGCAGTTTGGTTGTTAATAAAGCTCTTTGATTAGTTTATCCAATTAAAATTTTTGGAATAAACAGAATGCATGGAATTAGCATTCTATAAAGGTGCGGCGTAATTTTATTGAATTGTGCTGTATAGCATTAGTTCAATGATACTCATGTACAAAATCAACAATGTATGATTTAGCTCATGCAAATAAAAGACTGAATATAAAATATTATATATTACTTATTATTCTAAGAACAGATTATTATTAATAAAATACTTAACAATATCTATTATTTGCAAAGATTTGCAAATACAATAAATAACGTTATCCAAATGAAATAAAAAATTGAAAATAATCATAAATGTTTACATAAATACAACTAGACACTTTATCCCACCGTTAATTGCAATAAAATTGATACATTACGCTAACCAATTGTAAGTATTTGCATATTAGTCCTTAGCGTATAAACATATAGAATATTTAATGTATTGGTTAGTATTAATTAACAAAGAAGTAATCACACATTAAGTAAGAGCTAGTGTGTAAAATCCAATTAAATACTTAATTTAAGTTCTATCCTCGTAACCTGATTCATTAAAAGTATTCTAGCCTCGTATTCTGGTTGGTTGATAGATTTAATTATAATTAAGCGTTTAATTGGATTTTATGAAATCAACCCTAAAAATATATATCAATTTGCAAATAAGTGTGTTAGATAATAAATCTCTTTATTTAAGCTATTTATTCATTTAGCCAGATTTTGGAAAATAACAACACTAACATCAGACTATTACGATTGTATTAGTAACAGATATTTTGTGAAAATTGATATCTGTAATTTAAAAATTTATTTTAAATTAATATTTGACAAACACCACATTTGTAATTTATGGACTCAAAAATTTTATTATACAAGTACAATTTAAATACAATTTATGCAATACATATGCATTATATGTAGACCCGAAAATATACAAATCTGTTAATCCCTCCCTCCACTGAGTACGCCACTGAAATGATATATTAATGGAAAGCCACTTGCTCTCGTTTTCAGACAAAACGAATTTTCACCCCGATTTTCCGAGTGGATTTCACCCATCAAATAGCTTCGGTTGCCGATAAAAAATTCGTGTCAATTATTTTTCTTTATAGCATATGTGTGTAGTTACAGAAAAATCGCGCATTAACTTCTGATGTAGTTCCCTTGTTAATTATGAAAGTAAAAGCCAAGGTTGTTCTGTATAGCTATTAATTATTAATTTTTTTAAAAAATAAATTATCACTGCTTCGAATATTGAAACGATGGTCAAAAATAAACTTAAATTAATTTCAGAGCTTTTTCTGCTGAATAGTTATTTAAAGATTTGTTTCGTAATATAGAATTAACCACTTAGAAGCGGAGTTGAATTTTTAAATGCAGACAAAATAATACAATTTTATTATTGAACTTGTATTTTTTTTGATAATAATAAAATTTAAAATTCAAAACAAGCAAAAAACTAAATAGTGTCGGAGCATACTAAATTTTGTAGTCTTTTACTTCATCTGGTACAAGATATAAAATTGACATCAAGTCATCAACTTTAAACGTAGAAATGGGTTAATCATTGAGATTATAAAAATTTCCCGATAATCAGAATACTTAATTCTTCTGGGTGGGATGTTCTTAAGGTATTCCATTGCGGTGGGTATTTTTTACTGGTTTACTCTTATATAAACATTTTGTTTATTTTCAAGAAATGCATTGCGGTATTGTTGACGCTTTTTTCCTATTCAAATATTTTTTAGAGTTTTAGCCACACCGACATACTCGTAGTTTTACACGGGAGCCGCGGTAAGCTTGTTCCTTTTTCTGCAATTGATTATAACATTTACATGCTCTCTTTAGGTGTGTAGAGGTTTGTTGTTATTTTAAAACATACCCAATATCTGCAAAATCTCAGTCATTTGGTACGAAATAAAAATTAGGAATCGAGAAGTTACATGTATTTTTATATTCAAATTTTTTTTCGTAATATCTTGATTAGAGCGCCGTCGTTAATTTAATTTTGCAACTTAGATCACCGTTTAAATTCGAACATAAAGTAATTGCTTTAACCTGGTCGCTCATATTTGTACGGATCTGTATTCCTAGTGTACTACCTACTTCTTTAGACCCTCTGCTAGTCGAATATTTTACCCAAGTGTAACAAAATCCACGGTTTATTTTTCGAAGTAATGTCATATAAACATACTAGACGTAGATAAAAAGCTGTATTTGTTATAAAGTGGGGTATGGCCAAGGTTTTCTCGATATCAAATGATATAGCTTTGAAATCTTTAGAATATTTAGCGTGGCAAATCAGTTTTCATCGAATTACGAGTAGTTTCAACTTTTGCCTGGTGTGTTTTCTTGATTCTGTAAATGTATTATAATCATGTCTGTTTGGCAACCGCAATTACTTCATATGCCACATTTTTTGCACACATCCCTCTTAAATTTCTTAAGTGTTTGTTTAAAAATAGTATAAAATATATGCTACATGGGTTAAAACAATGTCGGTCTTAGACTTTGGTAGCTTGTGCATAAATGGAAGCATGATCTGAGATCCCAGAAGGTTATCCTGTTTTCCCTGTAATGGGATTAGTATTTTCGAATTTAAGAATGTGTTCTATGATCTTTTGTTCAATTCATTTTGTTACGTTTTGGGGTGTTTACCGGAATCCCTTTTGTTCTTAATTATTTCATGCGAAGGAACGTTTCTAAGGCAACCATCGATTCTTACAGATGAAGTTCTTAATGTTTTAATAAAAATCTTGTAATGTTTTTACTGGCAACATAATACAATCGTCTACTAACCATTTTGGTAAATATTTTCTCCTATTTATTTTACATTCGAAGAAATTTCGCGTTTTAACAACGATAGAGCTTCATAATTTATCATTAACGATAGTTACTAAACTTAGGCGGCTTTATTACTTTTCTTTATACAGAATACAGGTTGTCCTGGATATATAGAACATGATTTAAAGCATGTGTATGCAGGACCTTTGTGAACAAATCTGTAGACATTTTTAATCTAATTTAAAAAAATATTTTGCAAATTTTCGCGTAAAAATCTTTCATGAATGCGGACCTGTATATCCTTTACGATCAAGCATAAACATAAATTCGATTTTGTCTTTGTTGTCAAAATATCATGTTACCTTTACTATTATACTATTATTTTAAGTCACGGTCGCCAGCTGTTTTAATAAAAAGTAGTCGAACGTATTTCTTTAAATCACCTGAGTTTGCTTGTATGTTGTAAATTACTATTGCTTATTAATTATATATAATTTGTGCATTAATTATTATAAATTTATTTGATAAATATCATAAGTTGTCAAGTTTTATTTACATTAATTTGTATGAACATACAAATTACGTAATACAATCGTATACATATTAAAAATGGTATGTATTAAGTCAGAACCTCCTTTTTTTTTTAAAGATTTTATACATTTGCATTTGCAGAATTAACGCACAACTAGAAATTTTAAGAAAAAAAATAAAACTTTTTATTTATACATAAATTAATATACAACATTTTCGGGTATTTAAATAACATCTGAAAACATTCATTGATGGTACTCTAAAATCGCAATGCGTCATACTGAAACCGTTCGTTCGGCTTCGGTCACTGATTAAAAATAAAATAAATAATGCTTGTTTTATAGAAATATTTAGTTATCTGTTTCCTAAAAATATGTTATAAGTAGCAAATATACTTTCAAATACATAATACATACTTATTTGAAATAAAGTAACCGTTATTCATTTATTTAGGTACGTATTTCGTAGTGGAAATGGTTATATTTCCGAACATTGTTTTGTAAGGCGTCTGTCTTCGATATTGTAGTTTAAAAATTGGTTATGATTTGATATTAGCAGACACGCAATTTCATTTGAAAATAATATATTACATAACGAGTTTGGAAAATGACATACATTAAACGAGGTGGCATTGTCGCATTAGCCGTGAGCCGAGTGCGACAACCACCGAGTGCGATGAATGTTACTTTCCAACGAGATTGTACGCTCTTTTTCCCATGACCATAAATTACTACTACTTTTTAATTGCAATAATTAAACTGCATTCGGATTTAATAAATTATCTGACAGCTTTTAAACAAAAAAGCCACAGGTGTTTGTCCACTAAAATTTTAAAAATTCACAACACACATGTGAGTTATAACGAACGCTATATGATATTTATATATTTTTAGGCTACTTAATTGTTTAGAAACAATAACTTTAGTGTGGTCGTGTGAATAACTATTTTCAGATTCATTAATGAATGGGAGATTGAGTTTGTAGTTTCACAAATCCTTATTGAAATTAGATACTTTGACCAACACTCACTATTGTGATTAACACCTTTAAAGAAAAAATTTCGCGGTTTTTATCATTTTAAAATACAAAAAGTCTTTTGGGTGAAAAGCACGCATGACTGATTTTAATATATTCAAGACATAACTATTTTTAAATTTCATAAATGAATCAAACGTCAGGGAATTAGCGTGTGACTATCCTTTCTGCCAAACTTTAAACTGTTTTTGTTATAGCTTATCTAATTGAGATCTTCCTCTGGGGCATTTAATTCAGATTTGCATTAAGTTTTGCACAAACTATAAATGTATAATATTAAAAGCATTTTTTACCGTTAATTGTTTAAAATGTTTTATTGAAAAATCTGACCAGTTAAACTTTTTGTACCAGTTAGTTCGATGTTATATAAATTAAAATTTGAAATTATTGTATTATTTTAAGAACTGGCTTAATTCAAAGTTTATGGTGATAAAAACAAGGCCTACTTTACTATTTTAGAGCTATCAGGCAATGATTTTTGACTTGTACACTTTGATGACATCACTAGAACGGTTTCGTACGATTTGGCGATAATTATGTTATTCTATAACTCGATCCATATAGAACCTGGAACTTGGTGAAATAATAAAGTATGGAGGTTTACATTCGCAAGCTCCCTTAATTTCAAATTTCAAAATTTAATTTGCAATTATTTTACTAAAAAACCTTATATTGTATTAATAGTGGTAAACATAGATACTAACGCCAAAATAACTTTAACAGTAGGCGAAAAAATCAGCCTTAAATATTATAAACTAAATTAATTGAATTTTAAAGAACATTTTACACATTAATTAATCTGAAATTATATACGCCTCTTTTCATAGTATGAATCAGTTACGCTTCTAATAAAAGCACATTACAACAATGTTATAATTATAGTAAAGCAAATATTTCTAACGAGCTCGTACTGCTTACGATTATTTCAAAAAATCAATTTGCAGTTTATGAATAACTATACCACCTTCAGATGGATTAAACGTTCCTTTCATATGGCTATTTAACATCTGTGTTTGCGTAGAGTCAGCGTTGACGATTCTTTTTGGCGTAGAAGCCCACTTTTACCTCAACTTGAGGATACGGGTTCTTATAGTTTTGATCATAAGTGCTGACCCTACAATATATTTAAATCTTCAAGTAGTTATTAATAATTATAGTTAAATTTTTTGGTGTTGGAAATTAAGATAAGTATGTTTATATGATATGTTTACTAAAATTTATTTTTCAGGTTATTATAGTTACGAAAATTCTAGTAAGAAATCAAAGGAGTGTAATAAATGTGGACGCATTTTTACACGTGTAGATAATTTACAACGACATATTAAATTCATTTGCGGCATGGCACCTCAGTTTAAATGTTCAATTTGTATTTATTCCACTAAACATAAATATGCATTAATGCAACATATAAAACGAAAGCATTTCGAATTTGGCATAACTCATTTTTAATTTTTAGTATATTACTATAATTTCGGTTGTCGTACTATATATAGGGTGTCCCGGATATAAGGACCATTATTTAACATGCGTGTACCCAGGCCCTTTGTCAATATAAATTTTTAGAAATTTTTAATCCAATTAAAGAAATTTTGTAAATTTTCGCGTACAAATCTATGATAGGTACATGCCTGTAAATCTTGACTATTAAACGTACTTAAAAACATAAACACCACTTTATTTTTGTTAGTAAAGTATTAGTTTACATTTATTATGAATGTACTTTTTCGAGTTAAGGTCGCCAGCTGTTTTAATAATAAGTAATACAACATATTCATTTAAATCACCTAAGTTTGCTTGTACTATAACACTTGCTTATTAATTATAATTATTTATACATTAATTTTTATAATCAAGTTTGATAAATATCTGAAATTGACATATGTTTGATTCACATTAATTTATATGAAGATATATTTTACTCCATATAAATTCCGTAAAATTTTATCAAATTTACTTACCATTTAGATTTTTAAATATTTTCACAAAATTTAAAATATGTACATATATAACACAATTGATTGCAAATATTAATACTATGAAGATATTTATCAAAAACAATTTAACGTCGTGTTAAAGCGGCTTTGTAAAAGTAAAAGTTATTTAAATGTTTCCATATTCAATAATACAAATGTATTTACTAAAAATAGCATCCAATAAGTAAAAACCTTGTTTTTATTTTAAAGAAATTAAAAACTTGCACAATTAACACACCACTAGAAATTTTGAGGAAGAAAATAAAAATTTTTTAAATAGCGTGTATTTATAATAAATAGCGGAGAACTTTGCAATCAATCGTATGCATCATACCGAAGCCGTGCTTTCGGCTTCGGTCACTGACTAAACTTGTATAGCCGTTTCTTGTTAAACATAATAGACCAAGTTGAAAGGCAGGGACGGGCTAAAATCTAATTGCAAATATTTCGAAAACTACAATTTAGGCACATAGTTTATAAATGTTTTTTGTCGCGCATATTAAGGAGAGTTTTAACACATATCCGAGACACCCTGTATGCGTACTATTAATTAGCTAATAGTGATCTATTTTAAGCATTTTCGTTAAAATAGTGGAACTTTTATTTAAATTCAGATATGTTAATCTAAGCCTGTTTGAGTTTATAAGCATTATGTTATTGTTAGTAATTAGCTTACTCACTGAAAAATATTAAACTTGTTCCTTTAGTTTATTAAAATTTTCATTATTTGTATTACTATTTTTATTTTCCCTATTAGAGGATTATTATCCTAGTAGTAACGTAAATTGGATGTGATGTAATTAATCTATTATTATGGTAATTGATTCATATATAAACACAGATTTTATAATTGAAAGTTAATTATACTGAATGCGGTTTGGGGTTATGGCAGCTTTACAAATTGAATTTGCTAATTCTAAATGTGAAATATATATATATATATTTTTTAAATTTTCTAAAGTTTTATATAAATGTTAAACTTCGCCCCCTCTCTGTATTTCTTCTTGAAATAATTAATTATCAAAATTATATTAATTACCGCATAAAACAGGATCCGGACTTTTTTTAATTATAAAACTGAATGTACATTTATGTTCGTAATTGAAAAATAATCTAATTTCGTAATATTTCTGTTTTTATAGTCTATCATTACTGAATTATTACTTATAATATAGTGTTTTATTTATAACTGATAAAAGTTTCAACACCTATAAATACAATTATTACCATGAAGATCGACACTAATATAGGAAAATGTAGAAGTGCCGAATTTTTATTACTGACAAATGCATGATAAAAATAGAGAACATTTTATTCGTACGTGGAATAATTGGTAAAGGATTTCCCTTTAAATGAAATAGAAGAATATGATACATTAGAAGTATATCGATATGGATAACCATGAAAATTCCTAACTACAAAAATAAACAGAGGTTTCTATATTCTTCTATTTTTTGAAACCAAGTAAAAAGGTCGCGCGTTATTAAATTTATAGAGCAAGATTTATCTTTCACAAAATTTAATTTTAATATAATATTGTATAAAATTTCCCATAGTCTTAATTGCCCCTAAGATATCTGCAGCACTTTCTCTTGCGAAGTCGTTTATAACATTTCGTGTTCTTGTAGTCTAGTTTACATCAGTGAAACTACGAGTTTCAACCATACTGGCATTACTGAACGTTGCGTTAGTAGGAAATGCATTACTGAGTCCGGGATTACTAAGCATTGTCATTTGTCCGGCAGAAAATACCATTCGATTAGACTTATTTTATTTGTAAACGCCATTTCTTTTTTGAAAGAAAAATCTGCGAAAGTATAGAAATCTTAAAACATCCTTCTAACATTAACCGCAACAACGACTTTGAAATTATGCCTTTTTGGTGTCTACTTATCAAAAATACATAATACCACGTACCCAATCTCCCTTTCCTCGTAGAAGTTTTATTTTTGGTTTGGTTGATAGGTTGAGTTACTATGCTTTTAGCGATATCTCATTGTCCTGATAACATATTATTTAAATTCAGCATGGTCCGCTCCCCGAAGTCGTATTTCCTACAATTAGTCTGGCCGTGAAGCTTTTCATCTTAAATTATTTTAATTTTTGATTTTAGGCTCTTATGAAGGAATATCCTGCTCCCCCCTTGCTCTATATAATTTATTTTACGTATAGACTATTTACTTCCATAATATCAACAAGCGAACCAATTCTGACTCCTATCAACCAGTAATCAACTAAAATGAAATTGTATATACAGGGTCTTCACCCTAACTCTCCTCTTCACCCACTCAAAAGTCATTGCATTTAGAGATTTTCTTTAAATACAGGTTTATAGGATTGCTAATATACCATTTTAGGGAAAAACATTCATTTTATAGTGTCCCAAAAAAACGGGACGTACTAGACATGCAGTTTCTTAAATGGGACATATTTTTATGCATTTAGATTAAAGTTACTTTACTAAGATATAGGGTAGCGACAGAACCGAGAAATCAGAGAGTCTGGGAATTGTCAGGAAATTTGGTAATTTTTGTAAATTCAGGGAAATATCAGTTTCTTAAAAATTCGTCATAATCAGAACGAAAGTTACGTAATATGTATTTATGAAAGTGGGAACTACCGAAATAATACACTTTGGCGTTATCGTATTGGTTAAAGCATTCCGCACCGGTGCCAAGGTTGTCCTTCCAAGTAGAATTTTATCAAATTTAAATGATATTTTATTTTGTATACATGAAGGAATACATACATGCATACAATTTTCTGCTTTGGCATTAGAAAACATTATTCGAATACCATATTAGATACTAGAATGTGCTCCATTTTAATAAATATTCGGGGGGAGATATGGCTACATTTGCACAAGGTACCTAGGAAATTTCAAATGGTTCTCGAGAACAATGAAGTTTATTCTATTATCAAAAGATTGTGTTATTCTAATAATAACACAGAAAATAATATTCGAAATAATATTTAACTAATATAAAGAAAAACATACCAGAGAATTTTTAAAAATATTTTCTGGAAATCAGGGAAATGTCAGGGAATTTTTTTCTTAGATCTTGTAACTACTCTAATGATAGATTATAGCAAGTATTTTAGAATTTAGAGCTATTTTTATTAAAAATGTACCTCTATATTAACACTTTGTATCTTGTTTAGTCATTTTTATAGATAATATAATTATACACCGTGAATATAATTAACGTTACACTATTATTACACCAGGAAAAACACTACAATAAAACAAATTTAATAATTGTTTATCAACATTGGCTAAATAAAAAGTTAGAAACAAAATTTACTAATACATTGTAATCTTGCAATACAACTTTATGAAATTGAAATGAAAATCATTTTTACATTTTAAAGCGGATTATTAAAACGCTGCACCTTAAGATTAATAGCGTGTTGCCTTTCTTACTTTGGATTAGAGCATTTATCCAACTAGACATGCTTCTAATTAAATTTTGAATGACAGCTTTAGAAATATTGTCCCATTTTGTAACCACATCATTTTCAAGTTCCTCACATTCCTTTTAAGAGCATCCCGTATATGCTCAATTTGATTAAGGTCTGGGGCCTTTGGTGGTCAATGCATAAACGATATTTGAACAGGAGTAAAATAATCCAGTACCGTTCTAAGTTCGTGTGGTCGGACTTTACCCTGTATGAATACGAAATTGCTACCCATAAATGGAGTGGCATCCTTGTGTAGATCTTGCATCCAGCGAATATATCTCCTGGTCTTCGCCAGACTCTCTAACTATCATCGAGGTATTTTAGGCTAACCCGAACCTGTTTCCAGTCGCCACCGACCAATTTTAATGATTCGTGGCAAAATGTAACCTGGCCACTATGTTCTCTCTGATAAGCAGATATGCAGTGGCTGATATTCTACTATCAAGCCCAGCTTCATTTAAGCGACTTCTGACTAACATTGTGGGTTGCTTCCGATTCGTTTTTCAATATAGAGCTAGTAGCTGTCATATTTCATAAAGCATATTGCTTAAGACAGCAGTTAATGCATTTCTTTCACAGTTGTCATTATCTTCTGCAATAAACTCGTGTTTCGCAAAAGCACCTTACTAAACAATTTATTGTGGATGGATGCTTTCCTAATAAATTGGCAACATAACAAGGACTATATCCCTAGTGCAATAAAACTACTGCCTCGCGCAGAGTCAAATTCCTAGGTGGATTCATTTTTATTTTCTCTTACCTATATGAAATATAGTATAAAGTTGTTTTCTGTCAACATTTTCAATATCCAGTTTTTAGTGGAAATACACGTTTTCAGGTCTCCTAAGTCCGAAAAACATGTTTTTAGGAAGTCCTGTGTGTGCAGTGTATGCACGTGTGTAGTCAATGTAGCTCGCAAACTAAACGTCGTAGAAAAGCGAAACTTTATATTTGAATTTATTGCCTTCCTGACACGTCAGTAAGAATTATGTTAAAATTGAATAACCGGAAGTGCCACTTTATTCATGCGACTTTCTCAAAAACGGCTCTAAGGGTATTTTTATACTTGCTAGATTTATTACACCTCTTTTACGGTAACTACTCGGTATCTCTGAGAAAATTCGTTGAGGCGTGTTAACAAAGAAAATCTCCAGAGTTAAGCAGTGTTTCGCGTGAAAAGTTAATTGTATAGTTGCAATTATCGTTCCCAAAGTTGACAAAATAATATGCAAATGGTTTGTGTGAATTATTTACATACCCAGTTAATTTTTATCTAAATTTATAAATTACTTTTTGAAACATATGAAATAAAAGTTTCTTTTTTTGTATATCAAAAAATACTGCCATATTCCTAATAGCGTAAATATCAGAACTATAGACACGATATATAATTGACATCGTCCGTCAAGGTATAAACTTATGTTGGTAATCTATGTGTTTACGATATCGAAACTATATTGTCTATACAGGACTGCTTGAGAGACATGGTTGTTGTGTCGAACTTATGTTATATAATAACACTGGTTTTAGTATCGAAATTACTATACAGTATCTATAAAAGTTTCCAACATGTTACAATTGTCGGCAATACTGTATGGCATCTACATTTATCGAATGTAGCATAAACCACTAGACCCATTGCGCATAAAACGATAAAAAATGTCAAATAAAATACTTAAAAAATATCGCCACTATTTTTAAACATGTACTTTCACATGTGCGAATTATAATTATATAATCTTTCTTCATAAATATTACCTAATGTATTCGATTGAATTACACAGTCCACATTTTTCTGTTATTTACAAACAAAATTAGTTTTCATTGGCAAAGAGTAAATAATCGTTTTATGCCTGGACACGTGAAGACTTAATATTCACATTATAAGTAGGAAATTTAAAGTAAATCTTGGAAATAAAATATTTAATAAATATGCCTAAGATAATGTATATTATTGTAACCGCTTCCAATGTTGCACATTTTCATTTCTTTGGACGTGTTTAAGGCTTCAACAGAGGGGGTGCAACAGAGAGATTATTCTTTTAAATTAACCTAGAGGTAAACCCTTATTCCTACTTCAGAAATACCAAAAGGTATATAAAAACAATATTAGGAATGATTAGCTCAGTTTACATAATTTGCAAGTATTTTTAAATATACCTTCTAGAAATTCATGTAGTACATTTTCTGTTAGCTCGTTAAATTTAGCGAAGTTAAAATTGAAATTTTTTTAAATATTTTCTTTATATTCTTGTGCAAGTGTACGATCTTTTTTAATAAGGTACGATATCAATTTATTTAGCGTTCTCAATTTATTTTAAATTTTATTTTTGTCGTAAAAATTTGTTAGTCAATAATAAAAATGTATAGCACTGAAGGGGTTGGAAAAGATAGATACCTCGAGAACGTTAATACCACATTTACAAATCGTAAGTCAGAGGGAAGTAATACCTATTAAGATTTTATTTTAATTTATTAAAGCTTGATTAGTATCGTGATAGTATAAAGATCACATCATCAGAAGCTAGGAGTTTATAAACAATTAATTAAATAAATAAATTAAAATTAAAAATATATGGTTCTATTAATGTTGAATATAATATAAATATATAAATACAAATATTATAAATAGTTTTAATTCTAACTTTTTTAGTTACTTAATTTTTACAATTATAGCTTCTGATGATGTGATCTTTATATGATTACGAAACTAGGTAAGTTTTAGTAAATAGTTTTTTCATTTATCAATCTAAAATAAATGAAGATGCATTTTTTATGTAGGTAACATTTTTACATCGAGTATACCATGCAGCTACTATATAGGATTACTGGCATAAAACAAACAGATAATAATGCCATTTATTAGAATTTTAAATTTAATATGTTGATTGTTAAGAGATGGCACTGATGCTAGGGGTTGTTTTGATGACATCGAAAATAACGATGGTAATTCAAACATTTTATACAACCAAAATATAATATTGGTATTAAATTGCCATGTGAGGTTCTCTCTGCAAAAGTATATTGCTTACAAGCATATATGAATTTTTACTAATTGAAAATTATCCACCTTTTGATAATGAGTTAATGAGTTATTTTTGTACAACGTATATTATTCATTGGACGTGTTTTGAAAATGTATTACAATATTTTAGAAATCTTTTGAAAAATGTTAATGGCGGTTTTGTTCAAATTATTAGAAATATATTCAGTACACTTTTGTATATTCATACCTTTTTAATGAGGTTGTTTATGTAAAGTTAGTATTAGTACATTTGCTAATGGTGATTATTGTATTTTAGGTGGACAATGGATTTGTGTTAAGTGTCATAAAACCTTTACTAAAAAAATTTCTTACTACTGTCATGTTAAATATTATTGCGGCAGAATTGGAAGATACTCCTGCCCTGCTGTAGGCTGTAACTACAAAGCTAAACGAAGACATAACCTTAAACGTCATATGATCACTCATGCGCTTAAATAAGTTATCTATATTAGTTTCCTTAAGGACACTAATATTTAATGTAATGTAAATACCATAATTAATCTAATAATTTAAATTATTAGATTAATTATGAATATGCCCAATTTCTCATTATATTATTTATGTAAATACCATAAATTATAAATAAATCGAATATGCAGATATAGAGGAATTTCACTTCTTTTTAGTGCTAAGATTTTGACGTCGTAAAGCAATAATTTGATCTAATTATTAATTTTATTATAGGTGTACTAAAAGGAATGATGTCGACTCATTATAGTCAAGAGGAAATTAGATATTACTGTACAACTTGTAATAAGAATTACAAACATCGTCGGCATCTTACAAGCCATTTAACGTACGAATGTGGAAAAGAGCCGCAATTTGAGTGTAATATTTGCTATAGGAAATTTCACCAGAGATATACTTTAAATGCTCATTTTAGACAAATTCATTCTATACAAAATTTGAGATAAAAAATTTTAAACTAAATGTATTATTTTATTTATTCCTAGGTTAGAAATCATATGTTAATATATTTTAATAAAATATGATATATTTGCGGTGCTATCTATTATTTAGTAAATACTTATAAAATTTTATGTACTGTACTTATTAATACTAAGTTCACATATAAATCCTTAAATCCTTTTTTATATTTATTTCTGTTTTTAACTTTTCTAACCACAACAAAATAACTGTAGAATGGTTATTTGGACGTTTACGGTATGGGTACGATAGTAAAGAAATCAGTACTTGATAAAACCTGAATTAGATATAAAATGTTTGCCTTTACTTAAATTATATAATTAAAACTCCCAATTATGAATATGTGTTTAAGAACTAGTGTTACAAAAATTTAAGACAGCATTCTGAGAATTATGCCTAAATGATCACAGAATCCGGTAGAGTGCATTTACTCAGTGCAGGTAATTTACATTTACCCCTAATAAGCAAAATAATGCATCACTGTTTTAAATATATATTAATAAATAACAAACCACGTTGTTAAGTGGTTCTAAAGATTAAATCCGGTACTATAAAAATTCTTAATATTTTTTGTCTAAAACTACAAAGTTTCCGTATTTATTTACAATTTTAGTGCTTTCCCTGTAATAACTATTTAATTTCAAAGATATTGTTAATGATACTTTTTAATAAACTTTTATTAATTTGAATTCAAATGCTCGTCTCATTTGAATTAGTTATGCTATCAGAGCCTAATGCAAAAAAGTATAAAGTTAGTGCAAAACAATGCTTTAATTTTTATCGGTAGGTTGTATAGCAGATTTTATAACTTCTTTTTAGTACGATCTTATTGGTTTCTTTAAATTCCTCTAGTTAATTCATAAAAACTTATTAAGAATGAGGTGTATTCACCAAGAAATCTCGATTTCTGGTACACAAGATATCGTAGGCTATTCTGTAACATCAAGTACAATTTTCTGGAAAACTTGAAAACTTGGAATTATCAGGGAATAGTCAGGGAATTTAAACAATATCGGTAAAAGTCAAACAATTCTATAGTAGTTCATGGATAAAATTTTCTTTTTTAAGAATACCAATATTTTTTACTTCTTGGAGTATATATACAGTGTGTAAAGTGATCTACAAGAGTGAAAACTATTTTAATATTGATTTATGAAAAAAACTGATTCTTCATAATATTTTTTGCTTACTTTGAAAAGTAAATTTAATGACTCGAAAATTTAAAATTTATTTATAGTAACCTGTAAAATAACAAATTAGAAAATAAAAAACTATTTTATTTATTATAAACTGTCATTCTACATAATCTATATCTACATGTGTAGAGGATGGTGTATACAAGAGGGAAATAGATAATAGAAAAACGTGTTTAATATTGATTGTAGGATATCGTTCTACATTGTAATCAAGATAGCGATGATAAATTGTTTTCCTCACACACACAACGTTTATTGTTGTCAAACTGACGTTGCAAAAATTGTAACGTTACAGCAAAAAATGTATTTGATTGCATATTACGGTATTGGCGAAGTATCATACCAGTACGCAATTAATTTGTTTCATCAAAAGTATCCAGATGTAGCTATAACAAAAATGGCTCTTAAAAAATTAATTGCAAAATTTGACGAAACAGGATCGGTGGTCGACAAAAAGAAGATAAAAAATGAGGGTGATGCGGTAACTGTTATGGCATTGCAGCCCGTTGAAGTTAATCCGTGTTTATCATTAAGAGGGAGGGCAGAGGAGCTTAATGTGAACCACATATTATTACAAACTTTTTAAAAGAAATAAAATTTTTCCGTTTGAGCTAAAATTTAGGCATACCCTTGAAAATCAAGACCATGCTTTGAGATTGGACTTCTGCTTATGGATTGGGGAGAACCTTATGGAAAACAGAATATTTCATAAAAGCATATTGTTTTCCGATTAATGTACCTTTTCTACAAACGGCGTTGTGTTCACAAAATTGCAGATTTTGAACAATTTTAAAATCAACACAAGAAATCAGCGTTATGGAAAAGTTAATATTTGGTATCGGATGTTAATTAATGAAATTATTGGGCCCTACTTTTTTGAAGAAAATTTGAATCAACATAGTTATTTAAGAATGCTACAAAATTGTATGCTTCCATCATTACAAGATGTGAACTTGGAGAACATTTATTATCAAGAAGATGGATGTCCAGCTCACAGCACTGTATTAGTGCGCACATGGTTAGATCAGCAATTTCCTGGGAAATGGGTTGGACGTTTTGGTTCAATAAATTGGCCTGCCATATCATCAGATTTATCTCCCATGGATTTCTTCCTCTTGGGATATCTTAAACAAAAGGTATACCAAGAACCTTTAGGAAACAATATAGAAATATCAAAACAACCAATAACTGCAGCGGTTAGAGAAATTAATTTAGAAACTTTAGGGAATGTTTATATGGAATTCAGAAATAGAGCGGAAAAGTGTGCAGAAAACGGAGAAAAATTATGTAGAATGATAGTTTATAATAAATAAAATAGTTTTTTATTTTCTAGTTTGTTATTCTACATAAATAAATTTTTGAGTCATTAATTTTACTTTTCAATGCAAGCAAAAAATATTACAAAGAATACATTTTTTTCATAAATCAATATTGAAATAGTTTTCCCTCTTGTATACCCCATCGCTTTACATACTGTGTGTATATATATACATTGTAATATTTTTTGCTTATATATATATATATATATATATATATA
>JAHWXV010295265.1:0-13463 GCA_024586415.1 Phrixothrix hirtus | reverse complement strand
ATATATATATATATATATATATATATATATATATATATATACAGGGTGTCCCACATTTAATTTAACACGGAATAAATTAGTTAATTTTAAAGATAAGAAGTTGCAGAAAAAACTACTTTAAGGAGTAAACTAAGCTCTTTATGAAATCTGACAGAAACCATCCCTATATGGACACATCCCTTAGAAACTACCCCTAACCTTGTTTATTCAAGTGGAACACTGTATGTTTATTTAGGTATTTAAATAGTGCTTAGCAGCCTCTATTTAATGACCTATAAAATTGAATATTCCTATGGTAAACTAGAGTGTTAATCAACAATTGAAAAAACAATCCATTTGATTACTTTTGACATTTAATCTGAGTCTTCCTTATTAGTGTACATTTCCAAAAATTTAGTTAAATAAAGTGATTGTGAAACTATTAGTTTACTTGCCCTTAACCTATTGCAAAGTTATGATGCAAATGAGTACGTAGATATGCTACTGATTTAAGGAGAATGTCAGCGAAACACTCGTGAAGCCGCAAGATTATATTGAGAACATTTTCCTGATCGCATCACGCCATCTCATATAACGTTTACAAATGTCGAGCAAAAAATGCGTACAGGAAGCTTTCCCACTTTAAAGCACCCGCATCATCAGCGCCCTGCTGGAAGTGAGGAAGATGTGATAAATGCTTTGGCTTATGTTTCAGCGAGTCCACGCGTTTCTATCCATAACCTTGCCGAATAATGTAATCTGAGTAAAAGTATCATTCAGTGGAACATTAAACAACACAATTAACACCCATTCAAAGTTAACTCGACACAGGAATTGCGCCCTACTGATTTTGAAAGGAGATTACCGTTCATCGTGGGTTTACAAGTAGTGATCCATGACAACCCCGATACGTTACAGAAAATCTGTTGGATGATGAAAATGGATTTCATAATAATGGGGTACTTAATAACCATGATCAAATTAGTGGTCTTCTAACAACCCTCACTGGTTGCAAGAAAATCGTTTCTAAGCAATATGAGGAACAAATGTTTGGGGTAGTCCATTTAATGATCGATTTATTGGACATTACATTTATAGCGAAACCTTAGCAGGAGCCCGTTATTTGGATTTCCTCAAAAATATCCTTTCCAGGATATCCTTCTTCTAGAACGCCGGGGAATGTTATGGCAACAGTATGGTGCACTCCCCCATAATGCACAGTTTGTTGCTGCACATTTAAATCAGTTATTTCCTGTTGGATGGAGATCCAATAGATTGGCCAACTCGCTCCCACGACCTGGCGCATATGGATTTTTTTCGCTTGGGGTTATTTCAAAGGTACAGTGTACCCTAGACACAATCTGAAAATGTAAAAGGTCTTAAAAATTCAATTCGCGGAACCTGTCGGACAATTACATCTCAGATGATTACTATTGCTTGTAGTAGGGAAGTTGTATGACGTTTAGAAGCATGTGTGAATACTGAAGGAGCTCAATGTAAACACTTACTCTAAATAAACTTTTATGTACTGTAGAAATAACGATATTGTTATCAAACATGTGTTATTTTCATTTATCTCATAATCATCACATTGTTGTACAAGAAAATATTCAATATTATAGACCACTAAATGTGGGCTGCTAAGCACTATTTAAATACCGATACAACCATATACGATTCCATTGGAAAAACAAAGTTAGGTGTAGTTCCATATAGGGGTGGTTTCTGTCGGATTTCATAAAGAGCTTAGCTTACCCTTTAAAGTGCTTTTTTCCGCAACTTTTTGTCTTTAAAATTAACGTGTTAAATTGAATGTGGGACACCCTGTATATATATATAAATTTGCAGGTAAAATCCTTACATCTACAAAATAGCAAAATAAATTTGCTACAGGTGCAGTTATTTAAACAAATACAATGACCTGTTAGAATAGATCCTTTTAATATTTATTTTTCCCAAAAATAAGCCGTTTTATGACTCTTGCTAAAGGGATCTAAACTACAGGTATAAAAATTTAGTTAAAATTAAATTTTACAATATTTTTACATTAAATCAAATATCAACTTTTGTTAAAACTTCGTTTAAAAAAATTATTAGTTCTTAAACCATAAAAATTTTGATTTACACAGTAAGACGTGATTTTTATTTATCATCCGATTGGTCGATAATATCTTCGTCCTGTTTATTTCCTTTAACCATTTGCGGCATAAGAAAATTATTTTAAAATTTTTTGAGGTGTATTAGAAGAAATGAGCATAAACTACTTTAAAGTAATAGAATATATTTAATTTTACAAAAATAAATCATTAGATTTTCCAAAAACATGTGGTTCGATCTTGGAATCACCAGAACCCTACCACATATAAATGTTTTTGTTTATTTAGTATGATACAACACAAAACAGTTAGATTTTTCATTCAAACAAACCCGTACCTTGCATGTAGTCTAATGTGGCGCGGCACGTATGTTACAGTGAACACACCTAACTTTGTTACGTGGGTAGGTGAATGTGCACATTTGCTGCATTTTATTTGTGGCGCTACTTGAATTTTGAATTTATTAGTATCTTTCAAAGGTTTTCTAGCAGGAGTTTCTGTGCCAGCTCCAATAAGACACACTGCTACAGCAATTCTGAAATCTTTTAGTGTTGAAGTTGTAATATTGAGTGCTCGTGTTTGGTGTATTAAGAAGGCATTGACTACAGTCTTATCAACAAAATGCCATAGCAATCTATGCCACCACTTTTTTAACTTACGGTTAACTTTATATAAAGGTATCAGCATGTCACTTTTAACTACAAAGCCCATGTGGGCATTATAATCTTTTACTAATTGTAAGCAAGTTTTATTTTCATAACTACCACCTTTTTTCTTTCGCCTAACTGAGTCTACAGCATTAGGATCGTGAAAATTGCTTAGAAATGAGACTGTCCTATTATCCATCCATTTGACGTAAATTAACCCATCAGTAGTAATTCGCCAATCGCTTTCACCTTTATTCAAAGTCTTGTCCGGCTTTAGATCCTTAGGTACATATTTACGCCTCCTTGCGGATTGTTCCGCATGTATACACTTTATTCTGTAACATCATTTTGAAGTTCCATACTGCTGAAAAAATTATCAAAGTACACCCTGTCATGCTTTCCCACGAGGCTGTCAGTCAAATCCTTAACTACTCTACTACCTAAATTGTGTTCAACTTCATCTACTTTTCCAGTATACACTTGAAATTGAGAAACAAAACCTGACTGGTCTGCACGGATCCAAATTTTATAACCTTCTTGGTAGGTTTCATGGGCATATATTGTTTGAAACCGATTCTCCCCTTGAACTTCACCATAGACTCATCAATACTTACATTCATACTGGGTTTGAAATAAATTAAAAAACTATGGCTTAATGTATCGAGAAGTGATCTTATTTTGAAAAGCTTATCATAACCTTTTTCCCTCTTCTCAGATTGCATTGAATTATCATTTAGATGTATATTACCTAGGAGTGAACTAAAACGATCTCGAGACATTGTTGAAGATATAAAGTTGTCTCTCATTCGCGAATTTGATGACCAATAATCACGATACCTTGGTTTTCTTGCGGTCCCCATTAAAATATTTATGCCAAAGAAACATTTAATTTCTTCAGTAGTTATTGGCGTAAATCGATTTACATTTTGCGATTTTTACGAAAAGCTATTCAGTGAAAAGACATTGAAATAAATCTAAGGGAGTTTCTGCTTCTGCTGGGATATTATATGGGCCAAAATCTTCAATAAAATCAAGGGGTGGATAATAATTGCTTGAATTTGTAGTCCATACTATATTACAGGTTCTTTTCATAAAAGCCGTTAGGGGTAATTCATCTTCACTGTCTCACTGAGTTATCCAACACATTATCAAACACTTCGTTAGTGCTTGCAATATTTTCATTTTCTTCGTGTAGGTACAAATCGTCTGAAGACGCTCCAGAAGTTACAGATTCATTATCTGATGGAATTTCGTCTATAACACTGAAAACGCCATCGGAAGTTAGTTTTGAAAAATCATATTTATCTTTCCAACGAATACCTACAATTGACGAAAATATTGTTAGTATTGCCTTGTGGGCACAAACGTAACCGCTAATAAATATTGCTCAAATGTAAGGTTAGAAGTTAGGCTGCCTGTAATAAATATTCAAATACATTCACTAATATTACACAAGCATAATAATCCAACCAACTTACCCGACATTATTAACTTAACTTAATTATTGCACCTTAAAATTTATAAGTGTGCTATAACTAAAACTGTAAAAACACTGAGGCATAAAAAATATACAAACACTGCTGATAAGGAAGTAAAACTTTTTACCGAAAGGCGGTGCTATACTGTTTTTAGAAATGTAGGTGGTTCCAATTAGCGCTTACAAGGCTGATAGAATATAATATTTTTAAATGTGGTCCCGCCATGGAACCACCAAGCATCGAAGAGTTAAAAAAACAGAATTGAATTTATGATTCGATTTCCATGCCAATTAATGCTCTGGACAGTAACTATTTAAGTTTTACTTCTTGTGAGATGCGCGATTTTCACGAAACGCCCGTTTTATAAAATTAAATTGAATTTTATAAATTCCTCGACGGTGCTTCCGTAACAGTATAATTTTACTGCCGGTTATTAAGCAAAGTTACTATATTTTTCAAATACTTGGATAAGTTTGTGAGCAAAGTATTTTTTGGAATTTACATATTTACCATCAAAATAATCCACTTGGAAATCTGTCATTGGTTGTTTAATTCATCACCGCGTGTTCGACGCAAGTAAGATGATTGTACTTGTACCGTTCTGCTTTTATAACTTTTTTAAATTCCCTTTCTGCTGTTGTATTGACCAATCAAGGAATCTAAAATTGTAAACTGCTGATTGCGTGCAATATCGGAAAACCGTTGATTTCCGTTAGATCTTTGCGTCTGTTTCGCAATTTTCTCAAGTTTTGCATCTTAGGTTAGTAACGTATATGACACCATGATTTTCTGAAGATTCCTTACTTTATGAGTTTACTGCTGCAAGACTTTTTTCGTATTGAATATACAATTTGAATTTGTATCTTCAATTTTTAGTTTATCTTACACTATGGATTATATATTCAAACCCGCGTTTTTTTTATAACGGAGCACACTAAGTTTTGCTAAATATTTATTTTATAATCTGTGAACTTCGTTTTTAACTTAGAAATACTGTCAGGTAATTTTTACTTAAAGTGACTTTTAAAAATTTGCAATAGGTGATAATTTATTTCAATTTTCTAATGTGATAACTGAATAATTTTTTAAATGTTAATTACGAGGGTATAACAATAGATAAGGAAGTCAATGATTTGCTAGCTATAGAATTTCTTACAAAATAATATAAATTTAACGTATTCAAAGACCAAAGTAAACTGTAAAATCATTGAAATCTATATGATATTGGTATTAAGAAATGTTACTGTAAATCTAAACTAAAAATGCCAAGCACTGTGAAGCTTCCAAGCTAACTATGCTAATATTAGACTATGCAAGACCAAATTTAACACTCCAAATTTAGATGCTCCATGCATCTCTTATACAACACGTGCCTTGTGCCAAATTGTCATAGAACTAATTCTTGATTTAAATTCGTTCTTCACATGTTTTCGGACAACACCGGAACACGAACTCATAGTCTAGGTGTTATAAAAGTCATATACAGATCCCTATAGCAATGTTAGACGGACTAATCGATTGAATATGTCCCTTAAGTCCCTATTGAACAGATTTCACAATTGTACCGAACATTTCGGTATATCTACGTGACTGCACAGCTATTACGAAATCACAAAGGACTATTTCTTAGTGAAATTGCTATAATCATCCCACAAATATATACAATTTCCTCTTTGTAATCCAAACATTCAACAAACTTTTTACACACCAAACTTTATAACATATTGCATGCTAAAGTATAGCAGTAAAAGATAGGTTGTCAGCTTATTACACGAACTTAGATTAAAATATTATAAGATTTGTAAACATTAGCTCTGCATAAATGATTACATTTTATATTATCAAATAATTTAAACTACACCGTTGATTAATTGAACTAATTAATTTAGTACTTATGATTTAAAAATTTGAACAGGTTACTTCACAATGTAAAATAATTTGCCTAAATATCAAGCAAAGCTAAAGACTAAATTAAGCTTTGTCGATATAAAGTATCTAATTAAGAATAAAGGATAATTAAGAATAAAGCTACGAAATTGGTATTATAAATATACAACGTGACCCAAAATTAAAGTTTAACTGCGAAATAACTACGAGTCACAAACACAAATAAAGTTACATTTGGAGAGCTCATAACCTATGTCCGCAAATCTCCGATTGAGTCAATCGACGAGGCCGAACGTCTACATAAAGTAGCCGTTAATAAACAGATACAGTGCTGCACTCACTCAAAGCAACTAAAGTTTCGAGCCTACTTAACCCGAAAGTCGTCAGACAATACTTCTAGTATAGAATATGAAGCAAACGGTTATTCAATATTTCTAAATATCACACCAACCAGTATTTACACTTCAAATATATAATTTTAGAAGTCCTTACATGTCTGTACTGAACGTTGATTTTTTTAGTACTTTTAATACCTTTTTACATTTACTACACATTAAAAAGTTTTAAAATAAATAAAATATGAGTATTTCACATACGCTTCCGTTTCAATATCATCTTTCTTCAATTGAAAGTTTGATGTAATACATATATGCTAAAGACATCTGATTTTTAAATTTAAAGTTTGCTTACAATGCACCTTTACACTTTTTATGTTAATTTATGGTACTATCATAAAAGGCTGTGATGTAAGTATTGGATATTTATTTTAAAGAATTCAAGTGCATTGCCTAATTTGCGGAATGTAGTAAAGGTAGAAGTAATAATACCAAACCTCTTTCATTAGAATTTCATATACAAGTTGGTAATTTATTTTCCAAGTTCTATAATTCTTATAGGTTATTGCACGCAATTATGAGGTTATTACAGAGTCGGCTTGTCCGGCCAATGGAGCCTGGCTAGGGAAAGTTGTAATGCCCTAGGCGTCTACCTACTTACGAGTCTTTTAATACGCACTTCTAGACTTATCAGGTCTCGAAGTTGGTTCTCGCATTCTTTCACGTGTTTATAATTTTTGAAGGATGATATTAAATTTATATTGTAAATATATGTATAACATATTCACTAATAACGAATTAATACGCTTTTTCTAACTTTTCTTTTTTAATTGTACGGATATTGGAATAACGGAAGTGGTTAAGGTATAAAACTTTCCAACTAATTCATAAATTATTTGCAAAATGTTAATGAACTATTGGAGATTCACGTATCATATAATCATAACTAAATGGACAATAAAATGCCTATACATTGTTTATGTGAAAGTAACAAGGAAGATTTTGGCTTAGACACACGGGGAAATTGAAAGTAATGAATACCCATAATTAGAAACAATTACTGAAATCATCTAAAAAGTATATTCATCATGCTTACGCCAAATCGTTTTATAAATATGTTCATAATGCGCTTAACAAAATTGTACCTAAATGTTTTTCTATAATTATCGAAATTAATTACTTCGTGGCCCTCAGTTCGTACAATTTTAAAGGCCAAAATAATATAACGACATTAGATATAAAAACCATTAGATAAAATTGCTGTAACAGCATCATTAATGAGACAACACTACAATAACATTAACCTAGCTTAAACTACACGTCATTTATCTCTAATATGTATTTTGTATAAATATTTCAAATATATTGGAAGCTAATAACCCTATTATTCTCCTGACATAAAATATATGAAAAACAAATAGGTATTCTTTACATTACAAAGACTAAAGGATTAAAACAAAATGTCATTTTTAAAAAAATTATTTATTTAAATTAAAACAACTTTACATAATTTTATTCAAATCATAATAAGAGGGCTACTTTTTCCAAGTCCGGACAAGACAAACATGTAAACAACTGCGATAAACAAAACAGTTTCATCTGGAAAAATTAGGTACACCTTTAAGCCAGAGCGACACCAGTGTTTCGATACCGTTGTATAAAAAACTGCAGCCTGTCGGTTCATAATTCGTCAAAGTGGTCTGAAGCTACTTATTTCTGTGGAAATGCTGCCCTCCTAGACACCTACTTATCTCCAAAAGGGATGAAAATCACAGCCTCTAAGGCTAGGCTACAAGGCGGATGATCGACACATTTCATTTCAACCCCGTAGAAGCGCCTTTGTCGGAGCTGCAGAGTGAGTGAAAGCCATCTTAAGGAGCAGTTTGTTATGAATTGACTTTCGTAGGAACTGAAGAGTTTAGCAGTACGAAGCTGTGGTCATGATCGTCCCAGGCTACAAGGATTCAACCAACAAACTGCGCTCATCCGCTGGGTTTTGCGACTGTCAACATTTTCGAAACCCATATCGCACACAATTACTGCTACTGAAGTTTTTCAAATACAATGGCATACAGAGTTGGCCATAAAATATCGAGAAAGTTGCCAGATAGCTCGGAAATTGATAATCGTCGTAGTTCTTGAATTACCTAATCCATTAGTATAACAAGATATACTGATACCAAATACTACATTCTTTGACCGTCTGCACCATAAATGTTCTTTTAGGCCCTACTTTAAACCTTTTGCGCTACTGCCGCAATTTATTGTCCGTACATATTACTCATCTTTCGATGAATTTAGGCTCAATTATGGACCCCAACTTGACGAAACAGTACAACGCCGTACAACTCGCACTTCGCAGAAGATTATGTTGCGTTTTGCATGCTTACTTGTTTTTTATTAACTACGAAATAAAAGATGCCGCGTGTCTTCAGTAGCAACTACAGTGGCGGCGGGACCCGAATCTGTTGTTCAAAGCTTGTGCCTGTTATGCAGCCGGTTTCCGTTTGCCTGTCTATCGAATCTTGAAGTAACCACTCTTGTGCATAAAATTCGATTGCAACCTTATACTCGGATATACTTGGCGTTCCCGCACTCAATGCAAGCGGTTCGACTTGATACTAGCAACTGACTTCTAGCTACTAAAGTAGTAAAATTATATTCGCAGAGTATGTGTGTATATTAGTTTGTGAGAAGTTATTTACAAGCACCAACATTACCTCCACACTGACTTTTATGAGTCAGGCTATTTTATGTTGTCATTCTCCAAAAGATAGGGTTTTACAATTCTTATTATAGTATTATACACTAAGTATCGATGAAAATTAGATACATGAGACTTGTAAACATAGTTTTGGTATGTTTAATTAAGTGGGGTATGCTGTAAATTTTGCCTTAATAAATATCAGTTTCCGGAAGGTGCGTTAATTGCAAGTATTAACAAGATAATGAATAATACCAAAAAAAGACGAAAGCTTTGAAACCAATATCTATGGGATAAAGTCTAAAAAAGGTATGCCCAGCAACAATAAATAATTAGTTAGAGATAATAATAACAAATGTGTATTGAAATATGCAGATTAGAACTAGCAATCAAACATACTCCAAATATTGAATTACATATGAAACGAACTATGTCATAAACCAGATATAGCAATTAAAGAATACGAGCCGGTTTCCAAGAGATAGAGCCACTCCTCACCAAATGTATATCATTTCTGTCAAGCACAATCTCTTAGTAGGCTGCGTGTAAATGTTTGGCGCTATATGTTACTTAATTTATGTTTGACGCCATAAAAAGCGAACAACTTGTGATTGTGCTAAAATAATGGATAAAAACAAATTTTGTGGATTGATCGAGCATTATATTTTGCGTGAAAAAAACGCAAAACAAACAAAGGAGAAGCTTGATAAATATTATGGCACATCTTCTCCAGCGAATTCAACTGTGATTTATTGGTTTTCATAATTTAAACATGGTTTCATAATCACAATTGATAAACATCGTTCAGGTCGACCAATCGAAGTGACCACAAGGAAATGATCGTGAAAGTAAGTGAGATGGCTGACATTGCACACATCTCAAAAGAACGTGTGGGTAACATTTTGTATGAACATTTACATATTACAAAGCTGCCAACAAGATGAGTACCGCGTTTGTTGACAATTGAACGAAAACTCAATCGTGTGGTCATTTTAAAGCAATGTTTAGCGATATTTCAACGTAATGCAGTTGTGCAAATTCATAACCGTAGAAGAAATATGAACAACATGAAACAAAACAACAATCAAAACAATGGGTTGAAGCTTGTTCAAGTGCACCGAAGAAAGCGAAAGTGGTTGCATCAGCTGGAAAGGTTTTGGTGACTGTTTTTTGGGATGCACAAGGTCTACTACCCACCAATTATCTTAAAACTCAAAAAACAATCACAGGAGATTATTATGTGGCATTACTGGACCGATTGCACCTTGAAATAAAGAAAAGACGATCACATTTGGCAAAAAAGAAGGTGCTTTTTCACCATGATAACGCACCAGCTCACATATCATGGAAAACTCAACAGAAATTGGATGAACTACGTTATGAATTGCTTCGGCATTCACCATATTCTCCTAATTTAGCTCCCTATGACCATTTCCTGTTCTCAAACCTGAAAAAATTGCTTGGTGGAAGGAGATTCAAATCAAATAAGGAAGTTGAATCCTAAATTAATGCATAATTTCGAGGACTTGATAAATCGTTCTACAAGGATGGCGTAATTAAATTGCAAAAGCGTTGGACTAAGTGTATCGAGTTAAAAGGAGATTATGTCGAGAAATAAAATATAATTTTGAAAAAAAAGTTTTGTTTTTATGTTCAAACAGGTCATTTATCAGATCGCCCTCGTAATAATCTGAAGTTAATCGTAAACTTAATGACAAATAATAAACAAATTAACAAGCTTTTCTCTTGCAACCACCAGTAATTAACATAAAAGTATTTTATATCCTGAAGTGGTTGGTTTTCTGTGTTTGAACACAGCTTCCCTCCAGAACAATTTTCTATAAATTAATAGTACAGCAGCGAAGTATTTCAACTAGCAAGAACAATAGAAGACTGTTCTCGATCGTATTAACCAATTAAATACGAATAAGATATGGTCTAACTACTACCAGAAATTAATACACAAGTCGCACAGAACCTGAGGTGGCTGTGGTTTTTTGTGTTGTGCTCTCTCGAGAGTAATTTGCTATAAACGCAAATATGGGTGCCGCTGTTTTAATTTCGGGCTAGAAAGAAGCGAACATACTTAGAATTAAAACGGTTGCTTTATTGGTTTTCAAAATACACTCCATACATTTCTTATGTTACTAAACTAATTGTTATGATATTCCTTCCACTCAAAAATCAGCCCATCGTTTCAGGTTTATAGGCATATATCTAACTTTCTTCACCACTAATAATGTAGTATACCAAATTTCATATATCTGAGTTGAATCATTTAAGTGTTGCTCGGAAGCATTTGACACGAGCCTGTTCAAATTGTAAAGAATCCATCGTGAACATAATTTCACACCTAAGTGCTGATGTAAGATTTGACTTATTTATTTCTTGTCGATGCTTAGGATGGCCGAATTTCTCTATAAGTTACATAATGATCTGAATTTATCATTTCTCGTACGGCATCAATGTTTTCTGCTGTTTTTGTTGTCGTTTGTTGATCTTTGCGAACTTGGCCACTAAGGCAACTACGGTCGAATTAAATTTCTAATACGGACGAAACACAATTGTTCTTGATGGTACCTCATCACCAAAAATAGTTTTTAGATCAGCAATATACTCTTTTATATTTTTTTTCAATCAGATAAAACAAAATCATTGCTCGAAAATTTTACGATTTCAATCTGTTTTTCCGCGTTTTTGTTTCTTTAAAATTTTTGTGCATTAGAATGGCTTACACCCCTTCTATTACATTTATTGGACAGTAGAAATATCTTGCTTTACCAATTTTATATTCAAATTGGCCTGCGAACTGCAGTATTGCCACATTCCAAAATTTAATTAGCACCCCTCGTACAGCAATAAAATATTCCGTCGCGTAAGAATAATAAATAATTGTTGTTGGTAGTACTAACAAAGTAAATACAATTCAATCTTATTGAAATAAAGAAAACCGATTTTGCATAAAACAACAATTTAAGTTTTGATGTGGTTTAATTGAATAAACAATTTTTCAAAATTTGTAATCATAAGATGTGCCAGGAATTAGAGTTAAGTTAGAATTTTAAACCAAAGAGGTGAATTAAAAGTATAATAAAGATTAAATCCAATTTAGGGAAGTTTATAAAACAAAAAGTTTGAAACAAAGGCGAGCAATCAATAAAATTACCAGGCGTGAATTTACCGATTGTGAGTATGCTGTTGATCCGTATTAAACGAAATAATATAATCCAACAAATTATTGATGTGTGCAAATTAAATAGACACGTAGACGAATATTCAAAATAATAGGGAGCTTTCATCAACGAATAGCGAACGCCATTAAGAAGTGATTTGCGAAATCTGTCAGAAAATACTGTCAAACATGGAAAATATGTACGGCTTATTTTTATTGAAAGATAAAATACAGCACTCACATTGCACAGTTGTGAGAACTAAATTAGAATGTTATTGAAATTGGTTAAAATTCTCTGTTATTGTCCAATATATCAAATATAATTTAAATTTTGTGGAAATGATTCAAAATCAAAATAGTAAATAAGTTTCATACTTGACGTAATTTGTAAGCAGTAATATATTATCTTTTATACAATGTAATATGGATCAAACAGAGTTTAATTTTGTTCATACCTACTAAAGAAACTTTTTCATATCCTAATCATCATGCAAAATTGTAACAGCTATACTAATAAACAACCTGAAAGCCTCCGCAATCTCATGCACCTTCAGTGGACGATTTGTCAAAATAATATTATATAATTTGGTATTATTTCTGATGTACGAACATTTCTAGGCCTGCCAGGCCGTTCACTACAATGAAAACCATTGAACACTTATAAATAATTTAATTGATAGCACAAAGTCCAGATAATATTTGTCAAGCTTTTCCTTTAATTATTTTTGCACTAAGAAAGTAATGTTTAATGAAAATGCAAATACCACTTTTTTTCACTCTAACAAACCTAATGCAAGTGGTTAACTTTAAATGGCTGTCAAACTCGAACTTATGGGCAGATTTCTTAGAAATTAGTATGACGCCATCTGTAACAATGTATTTTAACACAATAATATTGATTGTTTTTTCGTGGCGCCATTTCCTACATATTTGCCTGATTCATTGAACTAGCATCATATATTGGTATTATTCATAATTTGGTACCTCAATTTTTATAAAACTAATAGCCATAACAGGCATTTATTAGAAAGGCGATTGTAAATATAATAAAAATTAAAATGTCAAATTTAAACCTGGTTTAAATACGATTATTTCAAAGTAAGCATTTACCTTATTTAGAAATATATATATATATATATATATATATATATATATATATATATAT
>JAHWXV010295256.1:0-15055 GCA_024586415.1 Phrixothrix hirtus | reverse complement strand
CCCCCCCCCCACACACTTGCACACACGCACACATACACACACGCGCACACATGCTCGCACACACACACGTGCACACGAACACGTGCACACACACACGTGCACACACACACACACACACGCATACAAACACACACACGCACATACACACGCACACACACACTCACACACACACTCACACTCACGCGCACATGCGAATGCAAGCAAGAACACGAACAAGCGCGCACACGCACACGCAACCGCATGCGCATGCGCAAGCGCACATGCACGCGCACGCGCACTCGCACACACACGCACACACTCACGTACATACACACAGACCAATTTCTAAAAACATGTTCAGGGTTCGTGAAAACGTGTATTTCCACTAAAAACACGACATCGAAAATTTTGACCAGAAACCATGACTTTCTCTATGCCATATTTCATATAGGTAAGAGAAAGTAAAAAACAAATAATATCGTAACAGGGAAGTGAACAAAAATTATAAAAGAAAGTAACGATTCAAATGAAACTGGCAGGTAATTTTCAATTATATTTATTTAATTAAAATGAAAATTTATCGAAAACATATGTTTTTTTTATTGAATGCGATTGAAATATTGCGTAAATTTATTTCTTACATGGTAGGCAGTCGTTGAAGCTTTGTTAAATCTTCGTTTTCCAATTTGTATATTGCATGTATCTTATAGAGTTACAGTATTTTTGTAACATCTGAACCTTCTATAAATCAATAATTATATCGTGCGATCGAAAAAGAGTGCATCCAGGGCGGAAAAAATTTAAAAAATCTAGGGAATTCATTGCTGTTGTGTTTCTTCAAAACCAAAAAAGCAAGATGTCAACCATAGGCATGTATCTATATTTTGCCTGTTTAATATTTTAATTATTTTTAATTGAACATTAAAAATTGTTTTAACTTACATCAAATAAAAGATGTCTTAATGTATTTTTAACAATCAATAAGCAAATTAAAATTCCAATACATGATTTTAATTATGCATTATAAATGTCATTTATATGTGACGCCTATAGTAAAATAATTATTTGGTAACTTTAGTATTATTCAATTTTTAATTTCAGTACTATCAATTTGCAAGTTTGGTTGCCTATCCAGCAGTCTGCACTCTTTCTCGATGACCTTGTATTATGTAACAAACAAATACATTTAACAATTAAATCAATATTATCAGAAAAAATCTCGATTTCCATCTTAAAATTCTGAATTTTTTGGTTATTATTCCAAAAGCACATTCTACTAGACGCCTTTTGTCTTAGAGAGGCTATAAATTAAACTTTTCTTGTTCTGGTAGGTTCAGTATCAACAATGGCCTCATTAAATATTCTTTTGATGGTTAAACGGCATCTTCTACTATAACATGTGGAACAATAATATTAGTACCTGGCAATACTTTCGGCGGAGGTATATAGAAATTTTCTTGTTCAAGGTAAGGATAGAGCGAGGATGTAGTGAAAATACCACCGTCGCTCTGCTTTCTATAGCTTCCAACTTCAACGCAAGTGGACTTATAGTTTACATCTACATCCTTAAAGCAGAATTGAAAAATATTTCTTGTAATTGAAGTAGAATGATCCAGATTTATTAGGGCATTTAATTCTAACGTGTTTTCCGTCAATAACTCCGATATAATTGAGGAAATTCCATTTTCTATAAAATTAATCAGTGATTGTTGACAACATTAACTTTGTTGGAACTGACATATGTTTTGAACACAAAGTACTCCATATAGCTTCACAGGTTAGGGGTAAAACATATCGTCGAATTCTATGCGAAATTCGGAGGGAGATATTCAATGATCGAAAAGAAATAGCGGTAACAAAATACCTAAAACAATTAATTGGGGTTTAATTTTATCTTTGCGCTATTTTTCTAATAGCTAACAAACAATAAGTCATCGTGTCATAAAAATATTGTCTTCTAAAGACTGTTGTTTGCCAAAAATGGAGAGAATTGCGGGATACTTTTAGAAAAGTAGTTCGTAAAATTAAGCAAAAGCGAAGCGGCTGATGGTGATACATCTTCAAAGTGGCAATATTTTAATAATATACCCTTTATTCGTGACTAGTTTGTGCCTAAAAAGTAAGCAGGAAATATTTCACTTGTGATGAGATAGAGTTAGATGAACTAGCAATTTTGATTGGTAATGACATTGATGAGGTGTTTCGGTCGGGAAGCGAAGCAGAAACTGAAGTAGATAACGAAAGTACAGTTGAGGCAACATCACGTAACGTCAAAAGAAAGTCACTATTAACTCAAGAAGTATCACGAATTGACAATCCTCCATTAAAATAGAAAAGAGCTGCAAAACTTATGAACATTGAAGAACAGAAACTTCAACACCTTAAGCAATGTATTGAACAAAAACATAATGATGACACAAACTTTCTACTTAGTCTCTTTCCATACATAAGACTATTATTTTCTTCAAGACAGTTATTCCTCACATCAAAGTTTTTAGAACTCGTTATGCATGAAACAAACTCGTTCTTCGCCTCAAATTCGTCTACAATCATCATCCTCGCAGTATATCCCTATAGGAACAACAACATATACTAGTACGTCACACAGTTTTCGGAACAACAATCTCCTGTTCAGCAATCGGATGAATTTAATTATATTAATTATTCCTAGCGCATCAAACCATCCAAAATATGACAGCGCACAAGTATCGAATAAAATTTTTTGTATTCGTTCAGGCAGGCGTATATTCAGAAAAAACACCAATTTACTATAAATGTCGAGGTTAATTGTGATAGTTGTCAAATTAGATATATAAACCGTAAAATATATTTAATTATTTACTGATTTTTTGGTTATATATTTGAAAAAACGAATACAAAAATATATTTAATACTTGTGTAAATTTATAATATGTAATAATTTCATTTAAAAGCAACTGTTTAATTTTCACACAAATAACAATCAAATATTAAACCTTCTAGCATTTATGAATGAACGTTAACCTCACGAATTTTATGAATTACTTCAAACCGAACAAATCAGCTATACTCCATTGATTTTCGGATCATTGCCAATTTTGCAGTTCCAAGTTTAAGGCTCTGTTTTTAATGAAACTTTACATAAAAAAGTTTAATTTGATCAAAGTGTTTCTTAAATTATACTTGTTACAAAATGCAGAGCCAGTTGCATAAATCACAAGCAGTTATTATTAATTATAATTATATTAATTATTATTAATTTAATAGCATACCATGATTTTTTAGTAGTTATGTATATATATATATATATATATATATATATATATATATGTATATATATAAGGATAGTTAGTGATTTATGCAACTGGCCCATCCATATACCAACTCTAGAGCAGAATACATTGTAGAATATTCGCGTAAAACTTAAACACAGTTGCAGCGATAGTATTTGTTACTTAACTATATTATAGTAAAGCGAATTATTAGGTAATTCATATTTAAACGTTTCCATAGATTCACATTCACAATTTCGTTAACTAACCAACGTCTAACAATATATAAGTGCAACTGGTCATTAAACTATCAAAATTATGATTCATCTAATCATGCCACACACGAACATTCACCAAAACAACGGGTTCCAACAAAATGGCGTCCCGACAGATATAGTAAAAGATTATTTTTATATAATGCTTATTACAATCACAATTTAAAACGTTTTAATAAAAACGTACATACTTACACAGGGTGTATAAAATTACAATTAACATAATTTATACATTACCATGTATAAAATTATAATTAATATTATTAAAAACTATACCTGCATGCGCATATTGGTTTGCTTTAATAAACAGACATTGCAATAATTTCACAGTTAGTTATAAATATACATTTAATTCTGTTTGTGCACCGTCTTTTTTTACACGGTTTTGATTTAACACCATTTACAAAAAAATAAAAAGAAATAAATACAATTCCGATTAAACACGATTTCATTCGATTTAACACGGTTAAAAAATTTGTTTGATTTAAATTTTAAGAAAACATAAATTTTATTTCGATTAGAAATTTTGGTTAACTATAATTTTCTATAAATATGTATTTCGGGAAATGTTTGTTGATATAAGCTAATTTTGTCCAAGTAATTTAAATATTTTAGTCTTTGTCTAGTTTCAATAGAGTTGGACGTGTTTTATATAAATTTCTTAGTGATAAACAAAAAAAATTTAAACGTAGTAGTTTTTTTATTCATGGAGTATTCTTAATTTTTATTGATATTTTTAATTTTTTAAGAAATGTGTCGGAAACTACAACTATAAAACATAAACGGAAGGCCATTTCTATAGAAACTAAAATTGACATTCTTTTTAATAAAATCGTTTTATTTTACCTATTGTTTATAGGTTTTACGGATATGGGACCAATCACCTATTTTTATATATGCACAATTTTTTTGTACCCGGTTTTTTGTGCAATTTTTTCTGAATTGTGTAAAAATAGAATTAGGTATATAAGTAAATATATTTGTTTTAATACTAAAAACATACAAACAAGTACAACCGCAAATAATTAATGCAGTTGCAATAGTACATCTTTTACAATTAGAAGAGATTGGTATTCTGTTAATAATATTGTAATCAACACCATAACCGAAAGAAATATGCATGCATCGGTTTCATTATTTTAGTATATGGCGGGAGACTCGTTTAACTCCATCAACTATCAGTTTATTTTTACATTAACTATTACCTGGGATGCAATTGTACAACATTCACTCTACGGTTAAATTCGGTATATGTATACCTGTACACAAACAGCATTGTATAATTGTAATTTAAAATAGGACTTCAAAACATAAATATTCTACTAAAAATAGTAAAAGTAATAATTAATGAGTCTTTGACAATACATTAATGTTCCGTATAAAACACACTCACCATAAAATACATATTTATTATGGGGCTCCAATCATCAACTGAAGTTATAGTTACAGTTAACCATCTTAAAAGAGGTTTGACAGTTTGAACTGAGTAATTTTCAAATCTTTTAATGTTATAGATATTGGTAACTAAATTTTTAAACTATTTATTTGTAATTTAAGACATTATAAAGTACAATTGTTATAAGTGCAAGCCAATAAAGCCATTCTTTAGTTAGTATTATTATGGTATAAATATGAGGAACTGAAATTTAGAGGGGCTTATAATCATTAAACCTTATGTGTAATTTTGCAAAAGTTCTATGGCAACATCTGCGTTGTTGTAAATGGCACGATTCTCTACTGAACACTACCAGTACGCAATGGAAAAATTCACTGCGAATTTATTACACAAAACCAAACAGTAAATTGACAGTGTTATTTGAGAGTGTTGACAAGGTTAAGACAATATATGTAGATGAAAAGACCCGAACTGTGGACTGACAAGTGAATTTTCCACCATGTAATTCCCTTGCTCGTGATGCATTAAAAGTTCGCAAGTTACTAAAATTACAATAGCCATTTATAAGGGCGCTAAAAGCCCTAACGTTTTGAAAACAACAACAATAATATTAATTTGTCAGTAGACTTGTAATTAATAAAACAATATCTAAATGTAAGTGAACCAAAACGAACTATTTTGGTTTTTTAATTTGTGTACAGGAGAACGAGAAGTCCATGCACACCCTAAGGTTCAAATTGGTTTACACAGATTCGTTCGCATTGATTTTTTATCGATTATTAACACACTTCCCTTTTGAAATATGCGTTGTTGTATTACAATAATTCCTAATCCAGATATCACAAGCGCCACTTCTAATACAGCTGTTATGAGAAAGATGCGCCTTCTAATTCAAGCGAATCTCATTTTCAATTGAACATGAACTTCTTGTTCTCGACTATACCTGTTTTCCGGAAGAATTTTTGTTGCAGTATTCTTAGTATATTTACCTAATATTACCGATAATTTTTTTGAATGAAATCGTGAAACCGAATTCATTTACTCAAAAGTGCCTATGGGATACTTATTTTTTTATTAAAAATGTAATGCAGTCTACGCATTAGTAAAGAACAAGAAAAATTTATATGAGAAAAATATTAAGTATAATGGTATAATATTTAATAAAAAAGCTTATCCTGAGCAGGCCTCGAGGCAGTACTGATTAATGTGCGTAATTAAATTCTGACTTCAAACAATTTATTATTTTTGTAAATAAAATATACGAGGTGTGATTAAAAAATACACTGAATGATTTTTTAGCAACTGCTGACGCTATATCCATTTGAAGTAATTAGTCCTATAGCCTAATCCCTTGAATAAATTGTGACTTGTCAGTCGGCTTCCAGAGCAGGAAGAGTGAGGTCGTGTTTACTGTGTCGCGCATTATTGATTTCGAATAACGCGTTAACATTAAGTTTTGTTTTTAAGTTGATGAAAAGTGCCAAAGAAGCTCATGAAATGTTAAAATCAATGTACGGCGATAATGTGGTGACTCTGAATACTGTTTATATGTGGTATGGGCGATTTAAAAGTAGAAACGAGTCGGTTGAAGACGAGCAACGACCGGGACACCTTTCAACCTCAAAAACAGACAAAAACGTGTAAATACTGGCAAAGACGATTCGTTCAAACAGGCGAAGTCGAAGAACTGCACATCTCGTCTGGGTCCGTGTAAAGCATTTTAACCGATAATTTGCAAATGAGACAAGTAAGTGCGAAATTTGTTGCCAGACTTTTAAACAAACGAACAAAAGGAAAATCGTTCCTGTCTCTCCACATCTGCCTTATTCTCCAGATTTAGAACCACACGACTTCGGGCTCTTTCCAAAAATAAAAACCGTGCTGAAAGGAACACGTTTTGACATTATTCCCAACATTGAGTGGGCCATGACGGAGCAGCTGAAGGCCCTTCCGGAAGAAGCTTTCCAGAACGTTGGGATAAGTCCATCGCTACCCAAAATGGAGGAAATTAATTCAAATTTGATGTAAATCTATTACTTTGTTCGTAATAAATTTATTCACCGTATTTTTGATCACACCTCGTAAGTACATTGAACGATTTAAACTTTAAATAAAATGATATTAATAAGCCAGCAAAAAGTATTCGTTAAAAGACAATGCAGCCGCGGCAAAAATATTAATGGAAATTGAATGTACTCTAAGAAGCCTTCGCTAAATTTGAAAACAAGTTTCACGTTATTAATACAAATAATTGCCGGTTGCACCGCACCCATGTAAGTTTTAATTAAATTTTATGAGCCCTACTGTTACACTATTGTTTATATGACAACTGAGGATACTTAGTTTAGGTATAATTTAAGTAAAAATGGTGTAATTTTGTTCTAAGAACTGTAAATAACTTGAGACAAATCGAGAAACGGCTTCGAAAAACAGGTAGGTAGTAGTATCCAACAATACGATATTTAGAAGCTGTTGCTAATATTAAAGAAATGCACGAATACCAAAAACATTAATTAGACTTTAAGAGCGGCACATTACATTATCTTACATATACTACGGAGGATCTCCGGTTACTAAGATACATTCTTCAATTACACACAAGAAACAAAAGGTTTATCAAAGCAAGAACTGCAAATTACATTTTAACACAATCAATAGCAAGATCGAGACACTTATTCCAGCAATGCCCAAGCTTTTCAATGTTTCAAATTTGAGAAATATTGCAATATTGCAAATATTGAATGTCCTCAACGACATCGAATCTTTTACCCGTCAAACAGACGGAGAAGTCAGGAATCTACGGCATTTCTAAAGTCAAGCCTTCGTTTGCTTCTAAGTTTGTGGTGCTGTACTATGTCTTCCTTATAAATTTTTAGCAATTTCCAACGAATCTCGGTGGGTTTTTTATTATTTGCAAAGAAAACTAGAATGATGGCAAGCGCCTACAATTGCGTCGTCACTGCATACATATCAATTTCTGAATCTAAGTTGGCAATTCCATGCTATGAAGTAAATTAGAATAATCATTTTAACAGGTAATAAAAATGTTCTTATAACCATGGTTCAAAACTCGTCAGTATTCCTAGGAGTACATTTAACTTTGAAATTTTGTCAAAAGATTGATCTCATCCAGTGTAATAAAAACCTAAATACACTTGTATGTACAAGTAATAGTTTAGACATCAATTAACAAAGTATACGTTGTAAAATTCATAGATTATAGCATAAATACCTTAAATTAATTGTTCTCACCACCTGATTTGACTTAGTTCTTAAATCTAATAGTAATAATATTGATGTGATTCATAGAAAAATCCTTAGGTACCTGTTATATTATTGTTTGTATACCTGTATAGCATTTGTATGTTGTAATAATATGAATTTCTGGAATTATTTCATTTTGTTCCTTTTAATACGATTTTAAAGATGCCATTCTTTAATTCCATAAACTACTATTATTTTGATACTATAATAACACATTCGGTGTGTTACCATAGTAACGAAAATTAGAAAGATTAAAAATCTAATGGAAATTTGTAGAAACATCCAGCACCTTTTAGAATAAAATAGATGATGTAATCCTAAATGACTCACTGCGGTACTGATACCTGTCAATTCAATTAGGTCAGCAATGAGTCATAGCATTGTAATTTATTGTTGTTACTAATTTCTTATTCTAGATTATTCCATCACATTCTAGCTTTTATCTTTTCTATATAAACAGTAGATTGAATTCCCTTGCTATAGTTTTTATTAGAATCTTGTGCTGTAAGCTACTGTTGAATATAAATATAAATATACATAAATAGAAATATAAATGTTTGCTGTTAGGGGATTGTGAAATAAATATTTTAAATGGTTAAGTGTATATAAATAATTGTAATTTTAGTGAATATAAATAAACATTTTAAAAACAATTAACTAGTTTCGTTATCGTATAAACACACATTGAGTGTGTTATCATAGTATCAAAATAATGGTTGTTTATCAAATTAAAAATGACATCTTTAAAATCGTAAAAGGAACTAAATGAAACAATTCGAGTTTGGTATTATAGTAGTTACATGTTTGTCTTTGCGCCCAAAAAATGCGGGTTGAAACCCGGACGAAGGCGGTACATTTTTCAGTAGAGAAGAATTTAAAAACGTGTCTTCTTTTCAGATAAGGAAATAAATTGTAGATCTCGTGTCAATATGATGTTTGGTACGTTAGAGTCCCTTCTGACAATGGCATTCCTCCAGCATCGGCAAAATGCTGGTAGGCTTTGCGAAATAATTATTGTAGTTGAAGTCAAGAAGGCAAAGAGAATTTCCGCATCTGAAGGTTCATCCACAAAATAAGCAAACAAGCATAAAATACATTCAACCTGCTTCAGTAAAGTTCCTTCAAACTGCTATTTAATAATAATAAATAATGAGCTATTATTACATCTGTCTCAAAAAGCATAACGTCATTATTTTAATACACAGATTACTACAGCAGCAACATTTTGGACAACTAGAAAATGTGCTTGTATTAATTATATCATACATTGTTACCGCGTAAAGCTAATATAAAATTAAAAACAAATAATTAACATGTTTATTTTAATTTCAAAATCTATGGCGCTGATGATTTAAAGGGTTGCCTTTGTTGCATTCGAAACCTGGGTGAGTTACCTTGAAGTTGTAGCTCTTCATAATTGTGAGAACGCACTAAAATTTCTTTCGCATTTTCTTGAAAACAGCTGAAAAAGCAAAACACTTTCCTGAAGCCAGTTTAAAAGGAAATACTAATTTTCCTTATACGAGGGGAGCCTAATAATAAAGAACAGTAAATCATTAAAAAATTGATTGATTGTTTTTCAAAATATTCTCCCTTATGATCTATATATTTTTAGATTCTTTCGAGGCAATTGTAAAACAGTTTTGCCATTCTGTTTGACACATCTCTAAAACGTGGTTTTGGAACGCATCGGCGGCTTCTTCTCCCGACGAAAACCGTTGTCCACGCAATTTATTCTTGACGCTCGGAACAAAAAGAAGTCATCGGGTGCCAAATTTGATTTTTTGAGTGTTTAAATAATCGACGAGATGTGTGAGAGCTCGCATTGTCGTGATGCAGAATGATCCTACAGCGCTTATTTCCCTGAAAACTTCCGGCAAACAAATGCTGATGTACTATTCAGAAGTGACTGTTTTACGTTCCTATAAAGGCACTGTAGCCACCTAACCCATTTTTCCGTAAAAAAGGCGACTATTTGTTTCGAAGTGTTTCGAGCGCGAACAACTTTTGTAGCTCATATGCATATATCCATGATTCGTCACCTGTTACAATATTATATACGTCTTTTGAACCACCGCCATTGTATTTCGTAAGTTTTTGCTTGCACCAATCCGCACGGACATTTTTTTCTGATGTTTTCAAATTATGTGGCATCCAACGAGAACAAACCTATTTCACGGCTAAATCTTCATGCAATATTTAATATACTGGTCGAACTAATGCATAAGGTTGCCTCAATCTCACAGTATGCATAATCAGTTTTTGCACAGCATCAATGTTTTCTGGCCAAACAACTAATTTTGGACAATCTTCACGACTTTCGTCGGTGAGTGAACGGCGGTCAAGTTAAACTTGTTATACCAGCGTTCCACAGTGGCAAAGGATGGGGCTTCATCGCCAAAAGTGGAAATAAGTTCGTCGATGAACTCTTGTCTAGATAATCCACATCGAAAGTCGTAATAAATCATCGCACGAAAATTTTCACGAGTTTACGCTAAAGCAATATTTATAAGACGCTATAAACACCACTAATCGTCCTCAAATGTCAAAATGTTCTGAATAAGGTTATGTTCAAAAATGTCAAATTCTCCATTACAAATGTTAGATGGCGTCTTAAACACGCACTATTGCCAAAGCTCACAATATAAACAGTGCCCCTTGTATCTTGTACAGTAAAAATTTACATCCACAGTGCGTACGTTTCAACCTCATTGGTGCCACATAAGCTATTTACTAGGCAAGCGTACCTTAGTACTTTTGTCACAAGATATTTAAGTAAAATTAGCAATATGTAATCTGTTTGTCAATAATTTAGGAAATAATAAACATGTATCGACAATATTTTAGTAGGTACGGCGAAATGACCATAGCCAAGAAGACGAAATTTGCGTATCCCGAAGTCTTAACCTCAAAACAGAAATGCATTTGAAAAAATGACTTTCACTGATAAAGTTTTTTATTTAAATATTCTCAATCGCTTAGCAGTTACTTTTGCACTTACTGGACGTCCAAGCTTATGTGACCACAAACTTACAGCATCGACACAATTTATAGGCTTCTTGTGATGAATTAATTTGCGAAGTAATGTTTCTTCTCGAACAGTAGTACAAATTTTTGGAGCCACTTTGCCCATTTGGATTTACACGGCCACATTCATTATAATTTTTATCATTTTCTGATTGCTGTGTCGCATTAAAACTTTTACAGGTTCCTCGAACGGTTTTACTATTTTCAAGTTGTTTCAATATTAAATTTCTTACTTCAGGTGTTAGCTTCATTTTTTACACATTTTTAAAGAAAATTTTGGTTGCAATCGCAATTATTTTGTAGACTATTCATCAAATACTTGCTTCCCAACGAGGCCTTCTTACGCGTTCTCTTATATCATGTCAGAATAATCATGTGAAATTAGTGGAAACTTAATAGGGCACTTGATTTTTGTTAATATTTTCGAACCGACTAAATAAAATTTAAAATCCGTTTTTGTCCACGCTAATTTTTGTTTAATTTTACAAGACTATGCCTCTCCTTATAAACTGTTTTGAGAAGAATGCAATCATTTCATAATCGGTACAAATGTTCATGAATTTGATAAATGTCTAAGGTGGAAACTTTAATTTGACAAGGTGTAAGAATGTTAAATCATCAACTTCTATCTTTTATATGTCCGGATCTTCGCCTCATCCCACATTTAAAATAACGCAGGATCATGCGCACCCTCCGCACTGCGCTCGCTTCTAGTCAACCGACAACGAGCACAGTTTAATTTATCTCGAGTGTTTTATTTTCCAGTTTTTTATTGTAATTTAGAAATCGCTGAGATATCTAGATGATACAAAAGCTAAATTGATACTGACTATAAATTTGTAATTTTTATGAATATTGACATTTCAGTATAAACGTAATAGAAAAACAAACATTTCTAAAATTACATTTTATACACAAGCATCGTAAACATAATGCAATACACTAAATAAAAGGTAAATATGTATTTCGAAATCACAGACTGACGTTATTTTATTTGTAAGTACAGAAGTGTAGTTTAACATAAAACAACACAACTCCCGTTTTTATTGAACTTAAGATTTTGACTACGGTGTTAAAACATTATGTTTTGTTAACTTCTGTTTATTAGTATGTAATTATAAAACCTTTTAGTTTTTCTCCTGTAAAATTATCCAATATTGAGATAAAAGTTTTGCTAATTCGTTTATGAAACATAGTAACATTTATATATAATAAAAGACTTTTGATACACCCTGCATAGACTCTATCTTCATATAGAATTAGAAATTCCTAAATTCATGTTATCGTTTTGTTTTTAACAGGTATTTCAAGTTTTTATGCGAAGTATTAAATTTAGTGATTTTAGAATGAAATGAGATTACGAAACTTAAAAACTGAATAATTTTATAAAATATATTTTCCGAGAAGTTTTGAACGTACGTTATGTATACAATATGTAAAGCTTCACATCAATTTTACAGAAATTATTACTCAGGTAGGCATTTGGCTTATGTTGGAATGCAGTAACGACCTTTTTCTTTATTACTGGTAACGGACCTGCGTAGCAAGTGGAATTAGTCGTTCTGGTTCAGGATTCTGCGAATACTGCCTTTGTAAACATGGCAATAACTATTCTTGATTTTTTTTTTGATGAATTATATTGAACAAAACCCTACTAGCCGTTATCAACTATTTATTTATTTCTTATACAATATGCACAGAATAAAGTGTAAATGTAGAAGAAGTGAGAAGATTATTATGTGTTTAATAACTTGTAATGACTTTCCCACGGTTTTGTATAAAAGTCTGTTACGGCATATATCTATTATGTGTATGTATCTATGTATATAAGTAATATATGTGTTATATTACATAACGATGATTGTTGATACCAACAACGATGCACTTTTAAAAATAAAATAAGAATTACTGGCAGAAGCAGTGCATAGTTTGTTTCAACTAAGAATAAAGGACAGCGCTTTAGTAAAAAACAGATTTAAGCATTACAATGGAATATAATTTTGGTACAAATTTACAATAAACATATCACATTTTTTTTTGTATGAATCGAACAAATGTGGGAGTAATACATTTCCCTATGCTGAACAAAAATTCATATTAGTGAATCTCTCCATCTTCTTGAAATATAGTAAGTCAAAGTTAACGGTTTCCATGTTTGAGAACCGCAAAAACTCAATCAACAATTTTATATGCATATCTTGTAATTATAAAAATTACTTAAAAGAACTAACTAAGCAACGGAAAATGAAATAACATAAAATATTTTTACAAATTTACCCTTCACATCTGAAACATACTAAATGCCTTTACTCACACCCAATCGCTAAATCATGAAATTTTACCAAATTAAATCGAAGATACTATACACACAACTAAACTTATATGAAATCGCCAACTATTTGGTGCTAAGAAATTTTTTAGAGAAAAAAATTGTTGCACTGCTAAAAGATAAACGTTTTTGCTTAAAATGAACATTATAATAAAATCGGAAGTAATTACATTTTTTATAATTTCGTAAAATTATGTTTTCAGTTGTCAAATTCAAATTAACACGCTAACTGAAATTTTAATAAAATTTACCAAAAATGCCTTGTTGGATTATGAGATGTCCAAAGTGGAAAAATTATTGGTTTTGTTGAGCACGGAACGTCAGAAGAGACGTAGCAGCTGCGGTAGGCGTGACAAAAGGTATTGCCAAAGAGCTACCAAAGGTACTTAGAATTAGGAAGTCTTAAAATTAGACCCAGAAAAAGTTGTGGAAGAGTTACTGTTGATGTGCAGGACCGTTTTGTGTGTCAAATTGCTAGAAGAAAACCAACAGTTTCCCATCCGGAACTAAAAGGGCAGCTTCTGGAAACCACAGGTGTAAACGTTTCAGTTGAAACAATCCGGAAGAAACTTCGTGCTGGAGGTTTATATAGTAGAAGCCACTTACAAGTTCCACTGTTATCCAGACAAAACAAAATTGACCGTCTAAACTCATGTTGTCAACACAAAAACTGGGTAGATGGAAATTGGCAAAATACTCTGTTTTCAGATGAAAGTAGAATTGGCCTCAACTCAGATGACTCCCAATTCGCATTCTAAGAGCTTAGGCGAGACAAGCTAGACTGAAAGATGCCCGATCCATCTCAAAATACAGAGGAGGAACTGTAATTTTCTGGAAAGGCATAATGTTGGAAGCAAAAACATCGTCGCTTCCTATTCAACAAACTTTGACTGGTCAAAGGTATGTTGATTTAACTTTAGAACCTGTAGCTTTGGAGATGTGCAGTTGGGGAGAATTTTATGTTCATGCAGGATAACGCACCTCCTCATACCAGCACGGTTGCTCAGGACTTTCTTGAAGCGGAAAATGTAACCGTTCTAGACTGGCCTGCGTGCTCCCCAGATCTAAATCCCATAGAAAATGTATGGGATCAGCTCAAAGAAAAGGATAGACCTCCTATGGACCATCCAGGAAATGCCGAATAATTGCTTCAGGCTGCATTAGAAGAATGCAAGGACTTGGCCCAACAAAACGTAGAGAATTTAATTGGAAGTATGCTAGCATGAGTTGAATCTTGCATAAGGACGAGAGGGGGCAACACTGATTTTTAAACTTAACATTAAGTTTTCTAATGATCTTGTTTATTGCGTTTTCTATTTTCTTTTGTTAACGGCAATAAATATCAACTTTTATTTTTGTTTATTTTTATAAACAAATGTAATTACTTCGATTCTATTATAATGTTCATTTGAAGAAAAAATGTGTATCTTTTACCAGCGCAACAATTTTTTCTCTAAAAAATTTTTTGGCACCAAACACTGGGTGATTCCATATAACTTTGGTTGTGTGTGTGTGTGTGTGTGTGTGTGTGTGT